>JAWQUT010000445.1:63495-75405 GCA_033807755.1 Ellobium chinense
CTGTTTACGAACAATTCTTCTCCTTTTCCTTCTTTCTATCTTCATGCCTGATCTCCTTCCCGTTTGCTCTTTCACACTGTTGAATCTCAAAAGGGAACCCGGTCTTGGGCGGACGGGGATAATTGAGGGCCATAATAAGCCAGTAGGTATTCCGCCAATGAATATCAAAACAGTTTTTAACTTCCGTCTTGGCAAAGTCATACCCGACTGATTCTTGCTTCTGCCAGGGATAGTGGATGACCGATACCTGAATTTATCAGTCTTGCGATACTCAACCTTAAAGCTCCAAGTACCGATGGTATCGAATTTATTTCGAGTCTGATACCTAGTATAGTTTGGTGTTTGCACACTATCTATGACCTTCGTTACTTCCGATATCTCTGATTCTTATGATGTAGATAGTTGGGTTGGTTATGACGATCGGAAGAGGGTCAAAATTAGTTTTGATACTTTCAATGTCTTTTTCGTGTTAGATCACAACACACTCTTTAGTAGTAATGATATAGTCTGTTACTGAGGATCGAATTGGAATAATTATTATTATTCGATCCTTTTGATGTCTGATAACCCGAGTATCTGTGAGGTAAGGAATGAGACAGAACAACTTCAAAGAAATGCAAAGGAAAGGAAAAAAATGTTTGAGTTAGACTTCTCACTTCAAAAGTATCAGAATAATAACTTTGACACTCCATAGCTAAAGTTTCAATAGTGACTAAATTTCGTAAGTATCGCAAGTATCGATATTACGAAACTTTGTTACCCATCATTAACTAGGCGTAATTTGCCGAAAGAGGGAATAATAATAAAATTATCCACATTCCTTTCAGTTATTCCTGCGGACAGCTATGGGCAAGTTTGACAAGGAAGTAAAATGGACTTTCGTTTTGTAGGTATAATGAAGACAGGTAAAAACTTGCGCTTAACAAAACAGAGGGAAGAGGCCTGGCTTTTCTTCGAAAGATGACGTCTGAACAATCGTGACTGACACATCCGGATGTCATCTCAAAAAAGGATTTCACAATGTATGTAAATATGTTCACAAAAACTCAGCAGGGCCAACTTAGGTAGATGTACATATCTTAACGCTGCGACATCCGGGCATTACTCTTGGAAGGCAAGGTATCCCTTTAAACTTCTGTGGGCACTGCCTCGACATACATGGAATAAATGTCATATTTCAAATACCCGAAGATTGTATATCAGTTTTGTTTACCAAATCACAGGACTAGTAAATCAGATAATCTTGATTGGGAGTAAAAACTAACTTAGGCAGATGTACATCTTAAAGCTGCGACATTCGGTCATTACTCTTGGGAGGCAAGGCACCCTCTCAAAGTGCTATGGGCACCACCTTGACTCATATGGAATTGCTTTTGTATTTCAAAATACACCAGACCGGAAGATATTATGTCAGCTTTTTTTTACCGAAACAGAGGGTCAGTAAACCAGATACCTTGGCAAAAAAAGTCAGGACTAACATTGGCAGAGGTTTATCTTAAAGTTGAGACATTTAGTCATTACTCTTGGAAGGCAAGGCACCCCCTCAAAATGCTGTGTGCACTGTCTCGTTTTACATGGAATAATTTTCACATTTCAAATACCCGAAGATTGTATAACAGCTTTTTTTAAACCAAATCACAGGGATAGTAAATTAGATATCTTGATATACGAAGTCAGGACTAACATAGGCAGATGTACATCTTAAAGCTACGTCATCCAGTCATTACTCTTGGAAGGCAAAGCACACCCACAAACTGCTGTGTGCACTGCCTTGACTCATTTTTGGAATTTCTGTTATATTCCAAACACCAGAATATTTTATATAAATTTTGTTTATCGAATCACAAGGACAGTACACCAGCTATCTTGATATGGAGTCAGGACTAACTTAGGCAAATGGACATCTTAAATCTGCGACATCCGAGTGTTAAATTCCTAAGGCATGGTCCGCCTATAAATGGCTATGGACACTGCTTCGATAGATTTGCTTTCACATTTTTAAATACCATAAAATTTTATATCACGTTTTCTTACCAAATCGCAAGGGCAGTACATCAGATATCTTGACACGAAGTTTGGACTAAGTAATACTATGGTAGATACACATCTTAAAGCTGAGACATCTAATAATTACTCTTGGAAGGCAAGGTACCTCTTTAAACTGTTGTGGGCACTGCCTCGACTTACATGGGATAACTATCATATTTATTTCAAATACCTGAAGATTGTATATCAATTTTTGTTTACTAAATCACAGGGATAGTAAACCAGATATCTTGATACGGAGTCAGGACCAACATATAGGCAGATAGACATCTCAAAGCTTCGACATCTGGTCCTTATTGTAGGAAAGCATGGTCTTCCATCGGTCGTTACCATCGTAAGGGATGGTACTTCTATAAATGGATGCAGACAATGCCTCAGCTAAGGTGAAATTGGTCTCATATTTTCATATACCAGAAGTTTTTATATCAAACTTCTTTACCAAATCGTATGGGGACGGTAAACCATATAGTTTGACACGAAATCAGGATTAACTGAGGCAGATGCACGTCTCGAAGTTGCGACATCCGAGCGTTACAGTCGTAAGGGCATAGTCCTTCTATAAATGGCTGGTGACTTTGCCTCGACCCAGATGAAACTGATTTCATATTTTCAAATACCAGAAGATTTTATATTAGTGTTGTTTTTTTTACCAAATCGCAGGGACAGTAAACTAGACATCTTGATACGAAGTCAAAACTAACATAGGAACATTTACATCTTCAAGCTGTGACACCCGATCATTACCCGTGATTTTTAGTGATTGTGGTACTTCTAGTAAAGGAAAAAATTATGCATTTTTAAAAGACACATGGAACCTTGAATTTTATTTAACTATACTTGACAAGAAACAAACAGAAATATTAACTAAATTTAGGACATCGAATCATAAATTCCCAATCGAGTTAGGTAGATACAATAAAACACCATATTATTATGAACAGAGAATTTGCAGTTTTTGTCTAAACTCACTAGGAGATGAATTCCATTATTTACTAGAATGACCGCATTTTACCTCAGAAAGAAAGAAATATATAGACGAGAAATATTTTATTAGACCTAATATGTTAAAGTATAAGAGACTGATGCAATCAGAAAATGTCCTGGAACTAAATAGATTATGTTTGTTTTTGGATATCGTCATGAAATGTTTTCTTTAGTCCTATTTTTGGATGCTATTCTAGATCTAGATCTTAGCCCTATTTGTTGATTAAGTTATGAAGTTGTGTGCTCATTTTCAGTGTAACCTGGTTAGCTTTTGTGCCATTTATGTTTAGACTTGTCATTAATCATCGAGTGTGTGTCCTCTTGTTTAATCCTTTTTGGTACTGTAAATGTACCATAAGCTGTTCAATAAACTTGCTAAACTTGTTAAACTTGTTAAACCGTGTATGGCAAAGCACCCCTTCAAACTGCTGTGGGTACTGCCACGACATACATGGAATGACTTTCATATTTAAATACCAGAAGATCTTATATCAGTTTTCTTTACTAAATCGTAGGGACAGTAAATCAGATGTCTTAACACGAAGTCTAGGTCAATCTTGGCAGATGTGCTTCTTAATGCGTCGGCGTCCATTATTTACCGTCAGAAAACATGGCCCTCCTGACAATGGCTGTGAACATCGCTTCGACTTAGATGGATTTGTTTTTATGTTTCAAATACCAGAAAATTTTATCGAGGGCTGAGGGCAGCAAGTGGATATCTCCTCTTCATGCCCAAATTGACTCTTTGACCCTTTATTTGAACACTAAACGCCCTTCACCTGCTGACTGAGTATCAAACACTTCTGATGCACGATAACCTCAAAACAGTGTCAATAAATGTATATATGAGACATAAATAGAGTTTATATTCATATTCATATTCAAATATTTAAAATTCGATTTTCTCAAAACTGGTCAAAGTGGAGATATTCACTTGATGCACTCAGCCCTCATTACTTCAGTTTTCTTTACCGAAGCTCGGGGATAGTAAACCAGCATTCTGCAAAGTTTCTATGCAGTGTGAAACGTTTCACTCGTGTATTTCCGGGAAAACGGTGCTCTTCAATGTGGAGGAAACGACTGAATTCAAGTTGCGTCAGTGGCAATGTCCAAGCAAGCTATACTTCTTTCATTATTTTATCTCAGATGGGTCTTTAAACGTGTTTGTCCCAAGTGTGCTCTTCAATGTGGAGGAAACGATTGAATTCAAGTTGCGTCAGTGGCAATGTCCAAGCAAGCTATACTTCTTTCATTATTTGATCTCAGATGGGTCTTTAAACGTGTTTGTGCTAAGTTCCGTCTGTTGTTGGCAGAAATGAGGAAGTTGTTCTACTGGGATAATAAAAACGCAGTTTACAGTGTGCATCCTGTTGTTTCGAGTCTGTGAAGTGTATCAAGTATCAACAACATCAAGACATAACAATATGGCATAGTTTTCTTTCTTCTTCACTATCTTTGTGAAGAGATCTAAATACAGTATAGCTTCTCATCTTACTTCTCTTTCTTTGTTTCATGTAAGATTTATGAAAGAAGAAATTCTTGCCTACAAATACAACCCTAACCTATCCGTGATCCAGTCTCCCCCTCCCCATCCCTCCCCCCTCCCAGTACCCTTCTGCAGGCTGTGCGTCCGCTTCCAAGTTGCAGCTACATTTTCGTGAGTATTTTCCGCCATTCGCAAAATACTAACATGGATCTGTCTTGTTACCAACCAACACTTACATGGGGAGCAATATCTTGATTTCATATCATACAGAAATTTCCAAATGCCATAGCTTTGAATTTGTCTGCATGGAACTTTTTGATAACACTGAGCATGATGAGAAATGAAGATTTTTAGGTCTCACCTCTTAAAAAAACAAATTTGGTTGCCATGGAAACGGCGGTCATACTGAAAAATAACCATATATCAAAAGGTTCAAACTTTCCAAAGATATGAAAAATTTTGGTGAAATAATGGTGGATATTACATATTTAGATGTAACTCTAGGTAATAAGGTAGTTTATTTAAAGTTTTTCCCTTAAAACAATCGATTTTCAGGAGTTTGAAATTTTGATAGTTAAAAATATAACATTTTCGCGCAAAAAAATACATTAAAACCTTCATAGGAATAAAATGATACTTAATTTAGGAGTATAAACTACCTTATAACCTAGAAGTATCATAGCTTATATTCCATGCCAAATTTCAAGGCTGTAGAGGCAATGGTATTTGAGATTTTTAAATTGTAATGTCTTCAGTGAGGTACAAAATAATGCACATTACAAGAAAATCACCAATAAAGTTGTATTTATGTATTTATACCAAACAGCATCACATTTAGACATTTTCCGTGTAATTTTTCAGCTTATTGATGTAAAAAAATCGATTCTCAGATAATTCAAATAGTTTAAAACGATGAGACCTAAAGTTCAAGATTTTCAAGCCAAATCAACTATTTCNCATTAAGCTTTGACAGTTTCTCAATCATGAGGTGGGGCTGGAGCGTATTAAAAGCGGAAGATATATGGTCTCTCAATAATAAAATACAAATAAAAAAGAGAAACCCCTCTAAGAATATCCGATCCACAGGCTCGGATTTACTGATAAGGTGACGATCAAAACGGTACTTCAACGTTTTTATTCACGTCGTTTGGAATAGGGAGAAACAGTGCTGGGGGCTTTCTTTCAGACATATCTGCACAGTCGACAGTGTTGGGGGCTTTCTTTCAGACATATCTGCACAGTCGACAGTGCTGGGGGCTTTCTTCCAGACATATCTGCACAGTCGACAGTGCTAGGGGCTTTCTTTCAGACATATCTGCACAGTCGACAGTGCTGGGGGCTTTCTTTCAGACATATCTGCATAGTCGACTCGGCTTAACTGAAATCCGTTATTTCCAATTTTGTGCAACAACCAGAAACACGTAATGTCTGTAGTTATAAATGACATAGTTATACCCATAGATAACCATCACTTTTTGTTACTGTAACGTGTTTTAATGCTGTACGGATTATTGATAACACACAGTCGCCCGTGCCAGTGTGTTCCTGAGACAGTATTGAAATTGATGTGTCAGTTCAAGAACTTCAGGAGCTGTATCCTGGGTTCTCAGGCGCTATGGTCTAATCCCTGAACTGTGGAGTCGTTGAAGTTCATGGCGCCGGCAGATTGGATTATATAGACCTACTGGTTACATATAAACGCTTCTGATGACACGACAACGCCCGCGTCGGTGTGTTTCTGAGACAATACTGAAATGGATTTGTCAGCTCATGAATTTTGGAAATGCATCTTGAGTTCTCAAGCGCAATGTCCTAATCCCTGAGCTGTGGAGTCGTTGAAGTTCATGGCGCTGGCAAACTGGATTATGTATTGGTTACATACAGACGCCCCTGATAACACGCAATCACCCGCGCCAGTGTATTCCTGCGATAGTGTCGACATTGATGTGTCAACTCAAGAACTTTAGGAGACGTGTCCTGGGTTCCAAGCGCAATGTTCTCAAGAACTTAGGAGATGTAAGAATTCTCAGGGAAATTAGGTGTTTTCAAGTAACAACCTCGCTATGCCATGATGTTTCAAGTGTCACCAAACTGTCTTGTTGTAACGCTCATTCTACACTTGTCTAATTCATTTTTATTTCTTTGAGTTGTTTATACAGTATTACAATGATCTTCCATTTATCGTCTGTATAACCTGTTATTGTATCTCAATTTTACACGCTAAACTACATCTGCCTCATTGTTTTGCTTTGAGCAAGAGGTATCAAGCGCTCACTTTTTCATAATCTCAAAACTTTCAACGAATAGTTATAAACAATAGCCTCTTGATACGTATTCAATTAAAATGCGTTGGGGTGGGTAATCTTCCTTAGTGAAGAATATAGAGCGTTTCAAGGAAGTTAATTATCTAGACAAGAATGGAGTAACGTAATTTAGTTGCCGTGGAATGTGGAATTCCTCGTCAGTATCTCATATCTTGGTTATTTCAGAAATCTCACGCTAAAAATAGCCTGCTGAAATGAAGAATGACATTTTCCTTAAAATATAGGATAATTTTTCTTCCTTTCCAGGATCGAGCTGTTTTCTTTCAACATTTGCTGAGAAGCCCAAAGTAAACTTGCCAGGACCTCATCATGTTTCATTACATTGACTATGGCGATGCTTCGAGACAAACTGCTTTCAAATATCTGACGTATACATCCGTTCTTGGTATTTTGTTGACTAATCTTGTCCTCATAGTCAAGACAGTGCTAACAAAGAGACAAAGATGGACACCAAATAGTCTTCGAGTCATGAAGATTTGTTTAACGTTTGGAGATTTTGTGGTTGCTCTGTTTCCACTGCAAGTGGATCTCTTGCATTTTGCTTGGGATCATACACTGACGGCAGATTCCACTGTTGTCGTCCTATGGTACCAAGTAGTCGGCGTGAATGTTGTCTACTCCACTAGTTTGATACTTCTGGCCGTAGAGTTGATCATACGGTATAAAACTGATACCTGTTGTCTTATAGGCAACAAATGCCGTCACATTACAGTCTCGATTTCCTACTGTCTGCTCCCTTGGTTTCTTGCAACGTGGACATTCTTCACTTATAAAGCAGATTATTTCAGATTTTCGTTGGTGGCATTCGTGTGCATTCCTGTTTCAATGGGTGTGGTGCTGACCATTATCTTGCGACGTCTTAAGCTGGTTGCAAAGACGACTTCCCCGGCAGTTTCTGCAGAACACATTGAAAAGAAAGCTACTGTTGCAGTCATCTCTGAAACGTCATTAGATTTAGCGCCTATACAGCCTTTGTCACAACAGCAAGAGGAATCCGCCTCAGTTTATGAAACGATTTCTGATATGGAAGAGCTACAGGTAGCATCAATTCAACAACCTAACCAGACTGGCCCCAATTCTTTGGAGCTGCATGATCAGTTAAAACTCCTGGAATATGAGAACCAATCAGGCACACAGGAGGGATCTTCGTTTCAGAGTCGAAATCAAGCATCCAGCATTCCAATCCGAACGGCCACACATCCAAGCTACCATAACATTTTGATCCATACACCAAGCTTATCAAAAGAGGAAACTGAGGATTTGGCTCAGCCAGCTCTAGGGCGGCTCCAGACCTCCTGTGAAGCAGAATACTTTAATCAGTCTTACCAACCGTCAAACCATTACGAGACTCTTCCTTGCAACACAGATAGACACTCTGTACAGCCGGGCTATCATAACCAACTAACCCTGGCAAGGAAGGATGGCGAGGAGCAGATATTCAGACACAATATTCAGTCAGAGCAGCATTCGGCCCAGCCAAACTACCACAATTACTTTTCTGCTTCAATTGCACCTCCTCAACAGATACAGCCACCTCTTGTTTCTGCTCACCAGCTTTCTGACACAAACCGAATTCACCAAGATGTCACCAATGCTAAAGACCAACCATCATCACTTTCCGGTGACTCTCAGCGCAGAACTGCCAAACGCTCAGCTTTGAAGGAACAGAACACATTTCTAATACTTGCAGTGATCCATTTCTTGTGTGTGATGCCTCTAACCTTTTATCTGCTGACCAAAGGCTTTGAAAGGTCTTCTATCGAAGATATACTGTACTGGGTAATGGTGCTTAGGTCCATGCTGACACCAACTGTGTATCTAATCAGGCAGTCATGATGCTAACGGTTAGGGGAGATCGGTGCAAGCGCCTTCCTTGTTATTTCTTGAAATTGTAATCCGGTTGGTATGCTTTCAAAAAATTCATCTGGAGGGAGGTGGGAGGTTTTGTGACGACGATATTTTATTCCGTGCTAGTATACTGGCTGGACGGATAGAATATGTCTCACAGAAAATTCTTGCTGCATTGTATTTAGAAAGGAATCAAACATTTTTCTTTTGGTAAATTTTAAAACCTAAGCTTAAAAAAAAAAAAATTCACTCATACTAGTAACGTGCTGTTTAGCTCAGTGTATTATCAAGCTGACTCAAAATTTAAAGAAAGACGCCACTTTTTTTTTTCAGAAACGTTGTCGACCTCTGTCACATAATGAAAATCGTGCCTACTAGCTGTCCAGCCAAAATACTCTCCATGATGTAGTCAGGCCGTTCAGCCAAAATACGTTTGTCCTATTTAATTTCTTCAGTTCAGTAGGTTCAAAATTACCTTGCGAAAGAGCCGTGGCAGTGCGTATCCGTGTCAACATAAGCTTTCAGTCTGTCATAGCCCTACCTCCAAATTCTGACACAAAGAAAAATGCCCCTAAACCGGTTGCCTTTTGAGAACTTAGGCAGTGAAGCAGGCTACCTAATATTTTAGGCCTTTTCATTCAGTAAACAGGGTTACCTTACCCACCTAGCAACAACCACACATTTTTATACTAGAGTGACTAAACCTAACCTGTTCTTATTCTACACATATATTTGCACCTTTCTAAGCCTTTGGAATTAAAATTTAACCTCTTTTTTCTCCCTCCCCATGGCCAGTTTTCTAATTTTATTTAAAATTGCATAGTTTTATGTCAGGTGCTATTTTGGCATCTTCATACCTCGAGGCAGCGTGCTCGGTTATTTGTGGTCGGGGCTTGTCGTCCGAAAGTACTGATCGGATGGTGCAGCTTAAATTGGTTCAGCCTTTAGCATCTATCTCTTTATTTTAACGTCCAAAAGAATTGTGATTTTTTTTTTAAGACTCTTTATTAAAGTTGTAAATGCTTCTCTTATGTCACTTATTGATGGGTACTGATTTACTGCTGCTGTTTTTTGCTATTGGCGTAAATGTAAATGTTGCTGTGTTTGATTGCCTTCTTTTTAGCGTTGTTGTTGTTANACTACTCTACTATTTCCTCTTCTTCTTCTTCTTCTTCTTCTTCTTCTTCTTTGCCTTGTTCTTCTTGATTTTTTTTGTTGTTGTTGTTGTTCAATATTTTCGTGAATACTGTGTAATCCATAATGCTGACACACAGCTTTATCAGATCTTTTTCTTTATTTTCTCTCGCCCTCTCTCACTCTCCATCCCCTTCTCTCCAACTTCTTCTCTCTATCCTCTCCAAGTAAGAAAAATCTTCTTAGATCTCTGGGCCCCTGACAAATATCTTATAATTTCTAAATACACTTGATCTTCTTTCATCTAAATTGGTCCTTAGAACACAAAGATAAGACCATTCCTGGGTCCTGTCATTGTTCTTATGCTTGCTTTGTGTTTTTATATGGTGCCAGGAAGTGTATTGAAACTAACATTCTGACATAGCTCTGGGTTAATAAAGTCTACACGACAGACAGACAGACAGAGAGACAGACAGACGGACGGAAAAGTATACACACACAGGATAAACACTGCCGTACACAAGGGTACACGAAAAATACGAAAGAAAGAAAAACATAGAGGAAAAAAAAAACAACAAAGATTAAAGCACAACAAAAAGAAATGAAACTCCACGTGTGGGAATCCTTGGTTCTTATCTTCTTCGTGACAGACACTTAAACAGACGAAAACATTCTCGTCTGAAATTAATGTCACAGAGGCTATAAATAATGGGATTGGCAGCACAGTTCAAGAAATATGACCTCATGAACAAGTAGATAGCTGACAACTCTACCCTAGTCAAAGCCGCATACTGTTCAGGGGCGATAAACCTGAAAAATGTCAACCCCAGATAAGGGAGGAAACCTAAGGCATAGACAGCGCTTATCAGAATCAGCATGATGGTGGTACGACTTAGTGGATTTCTTCTGTCTCCGCTCCTGCGCCAGCTTCCTTGTGTAAGTAACTTGGCTTTTGAGACAATACGTTTGATTTTGGTTACAGTACCATTTCTTCCTATCTTCTTAGACCTGTTATCTGTAGAAAACGTGATTCTGTTTGTCGTGTCAACACGGGTGTTTTTGTCATCGTCATTATTGTCGCATACTGAAAATTCTGGGCTCGTCGTTTCGTTATTTGCACCATCCTCCTCATTTATGATCGTGTCTTCCAAGTAAAACTCAGCTACTCTTGTGCGAGGCGGATTGTCTTTCTTGAAGCTGCTGCTGGTAGCTGACCCACCAGGACGAGATGACGCACCTTCTTTGGAACCAGCTGCGTATGTTTTGGTGTTGCTTTGGCTGGTCGTACTAGTGGTGGTGTGAGTTTTCATGATGGATGACGTAGTATGACACGTTAGGGAACTATCTTTTGAGCTAGTAGTATGCAATATGGTGCCGGGATCGGTCTGCGTTCCTTTTATTTCTGTAGGGCAACATTGGCTACCACCCATCCATTTCTGGGCAGATATATGTTGTTCAATTTCATGCTGTACAGCATCACTTACGTCATCCAGAAAATTTAATGTCTGACGGTTGAAGTTCTTTATATCAATATCACTGCCTTTGTCATCGCTAACGTTATCCAAAAAGTTTCCTGTCTGACGGTTGCGGTTCGCTGTTTCGCTGCCACTGCCATTATATCCGAACATGCTGAGTTGGTTGTCATCAGGTTTGTCTCCTGTGTTTGTGTGAATTCTCACTGATGCAGCTGATGAGTCGTGGCTGCTGTGTTGACGAGTCAAAGGATGGTCTTTTCCTGTTCCTTGTCTTGACTTATCGTCCTTGTCTTCCTCTTGGTATTCTATAATCCCAATAGCACTGGTAGAGCTCTGGGATACGGTTTCTCTATCTTGGACTCCAAGAATTTGGTGTCTTCCCCCTTCCGAGTATATGGTTGTAGCCTGGTGAATTTCAGCTCCTTTGAATGAGTAAATGATGTACAAGCATTAACCGTTGTAAATCTAGATCATGTACAGTGCAAATCCAGTTAAATCAAAAATGGAGAAATACAGTTGTTGTTTTGTGTGTGTGTGTGTGTGTGTGTGTGTGTGTGTGTGTGTGTGTGTGTGTGTGTGTGTGTGTGTGTGTGTGTGTGTGTGTGTGTGTGTG
>JAWQUT010000445.1:78040-96007 GCA_033807755.1 Ellobium chinense
CCCCCCCTCTCTCACCCTCTCCCTCTCCCGGTTGAGAGCTCACCTTACCACAGCCAGACCAAGTAGAACCAAAGCTGAGGTCATGGTGGTGAGAGCGTTCAAGAAGAGTCTGGCCTGACACAGAGGGCGGTTGTTGAAGTCCCACTGGTGTTGGATGTCATAGAGCTCACCTGAAACAGTGGAAAGGTGGGGCGGTGGTGATGATAGTGGTGATGGTGGTGGTGGTGGTGGTGGTAGTGTGACAGTCGTGATAAAAAGTAAAGGTGGTGCAAATGGTCGTGATGGTGGCGGTGGAAGTGGTGGTAGTGGTGGTGGTGGTGGTGGTAGTGTGACAGTAGTGATAAAAATGGTGCAAATGGTCGTGATGGTGGCGGTGGAAGTAGTGGTAGTGGTGGTGGTGGTGGTGGTGGTAGCGGTGATAGTAGTGATGGTCGTGCAGGCATCGTGATGATAGTAATGATGATGATGGTGACAGAGATGGCGATCGTTGGTGGTGGAAGTAATGATGGTGGTGGAGGTGGAGGTGGTGGTAGCAGTGTTGGTGATGATTTTGGTGCGGGAAGTGGTGATAATTGTGGTAATGATATTCATAATGAATGGTGCAGGATAGTGGTGGTGGTAAGGAATTGATGTACTTCTGCTATTACTGCTATGATGGATGGTAATAATTGCATGTTTTAGGGTAAAGGGGGACAATTTAAAATTTTTGCTAATTTCTTGGTTATTGCCCTTTTTTATGTAGTGTTATTGGATGATACGAAATCCCACTAAGATGCAAGAGCTTGTGTATTAACGATGGGATCTCATACCATCGTAAAAATTACATTAGCGCTACCAAGAATGCCTTCAGCACTGCTGCACTCATGTCATTTTTACGGCAGTAAAAGATTTCATCGTTTATTATAAAAGCAATGGAATTTGTATACGAGTTAAAAAATGTAAGGAATAATAAGTTTATATGGAATTAATATGTCTCTTCATGCTGCTAATAATTTTTGTGTAAGTTTACTGTCCTGTTTCTCTACGAACTACACAGTTTTGAAGAACAACGTTATTCTTGAACACAGACTCCTTGTCATCACGATATAAACGAATTAACTCAGACTTTGGCAAATTCTCAAGTTCTACGTACCAGGGATAACCAACAGATTAGTCAGCAGATCAACACAGGCCAGAAATAAGATGAAAACCCTTGTAGGGGTCCGTGTAAATCTCCGAGAGTAAACGAACAAGACCAGGGAGTTTCCAATCAGACCAGTGACAGCCAGCAGTGAGAGGAAGGTCATCGCTGGTATCATTGTGATGGTTGTGTCCGCTTGCAGCCGGTGCAGATATTCACGCCGTTCTTCCTCTGATACCATTGTGGTGGTGTTGCTGGTGTTTAGAAGGATGGTGTGGTCGGTGGGAGAAGTGAAAATGGTGGTAGTGGCGGTGGTGGTAGATGCTCTAAGGCTGAGTGATGGTTGAATGTCGAGAACCATCAAGAAAAGGGTTGAAATAAGACGTGGTGTTGTTGGAGCTGGTGATAATGATGATGACGAAGTCGGCATGGTTGACATTTCATGAGGTAGACAAACGAATAATCGATGTGTATCTGTAATATATTATAGAGATTTTTGATATAAGGAAAATATGATAGTAGACTAGGACTGTAACAAGGACAGCAGGAGAGAGAGAGGTGGTTGGCCCGTGATTAGAGACAATAATGTTGAGTTCAAAGTTACGTTTCTTAGAAAAGTGGCGTAGTCAAAGCGCACAAAAGACAGCATTATTCGCTCATTCTGTTATAGTGGGCATATTCACCCTTCGTCTGAAAAAAAAAAAGATAAAGAAAAGAAAACCTCATACCACAAGTGAGGAAAGTAATCAAACCATAACATTGTCGCCAACAAATTTATCACGTCCTCTTAACAACACATATATGGATATATTTTGTTCGTTGCCACCTCTTAACCAAAATAAGAAGCTGCCACTGTTTAGTTGTGCCTTTAATGTTACACATCAACAAATCAGTGTGACAACAGAGGTGGAGTTACTGTTCAGTGGTATGTATTTTTCAACTATGTGGGTTTTTTTTTATATAAGCCAGGAGCACGAGAGTACAGTTCATGATTGTCTTAATCATTAATTTAATTTGTTGGTTTCTTGACCAGTATAAATCAGCATTACTATATGAGGTCAGCTATTGCAGACAGATAGGGCATGCTAATGAGCTAATCGTTATAAATTCTCTCGAAGTAGCCTGGGATCCCTAATGGGCTTTCATGGGAGGAGATTCAACGACCGTGCATAGCAGAACAAACTTGTTTTGTTCCATTTAAATATATTTCCTTATGTGGCTTAACTTATCGTCTTAACATTTAACTTAAAATAACAGCTAGACCCCGACCGCAAATGGATATACTGTACATTGAAATTTCTCGTTCTTTATAAAGATTCTTAAAGACTCACTATTTCGCGCCCCACCCCTCTCTTTTTGTTGTTTAAGTTCGCCTCGTTATTTTGTATGCGAATTGCTTCTTTCTTCACCTCCGACGGTCAGTTGTCTGTAGGTTGAGCTGTCTGTTCATCTGTTTTTCTGGCCAGCTGCCTGCCTGCCGGTCTGCCATTCTTCTTGCCTGCGTACTAGTCTGCCTGCCTGTCTGCTTGCCTGCCTGCTTGTCTACCTTTTAGCCTGCTTACCTGCCTGACTACCTATTTTACTTGCTTGTGTGCTTCCTTGCCTGCCTGTCTGCCTGCTTGTCTGCCTGCCTGCCTGCCTGCCTGCTTGACTGCAGCCTGTGTCTTATAGCTTGCTATTCTTCGTCTATCCTCTGTTTCAAACGGCTTACCTCTTTCCTCTTATTTATGGCTTCAATTACTGAGCCACACTTGCATCTTAGGAAGTAGTAACGAAACTAAAGCAACACTGTGTTGATTCAAATAACATTCTCAGATATCGCTAAGGAGTTGTATGACTGCTTTGCAGCTATCTTGACATTGTTTTTTTGCTTTGTGTGTTTCACTCTCTGTCTGTTTATTTCCTGTGCGTTTGTGTTTGTTTGTTTGTTTGTTGTTTGTTTGTTTGTTTGTTTGTTTGTTTGTTTGTTTGTTTGTTTGTTTGTGTTTTATATTCGCATGTCTGATTCAGTTTCCTTATGAGAGATATTTCAATCCCATTTGTTCGCTTGTTGCATTCTTTACTTTCAAACCTAGAACAGCACTATTTTCTGCTCAATAATCTTGACGTCTATATCCGGTTACGAGAAAGAACAAAAAACACAACAAAAAACACCCTAAAAAATCAGACTCGACATAAAATACGACCAATACTAGTTGAAGAGAAATGCTGTGTATGACTGTAAAACCAAACCTGCAGTGTGAAATTACAGCGATGAAAACACCACGCAAAGCATCACTTTGATTCAAAGATCAAACAAATGTCACTTGGCTTTCCTGCTTTTTGCATTGATTTTCTTGGTCCACTCCCATCCACCCTGCAAGTTTTCATTCTTTCTTTCCAGTTTTTCTTCCTCATCTTCTTTTCGTTCCGTTATTCATCTTTCACCGTGCCTGAACTTCTAGTCAGAATCTTTCCTTATTTTTTTCATTAATGAGCCTTCCTTCTTCTCTTCTTTCTCCTGCTCCTTTCTCTTATTCTCGTCCTTTCTTTTTCTCTCTACTCCTCCCTATCCTCGTGTTTCTCATCATCTTCATATTTCATCTTCTCTCTCATTCCTTATTGTCTTTCTCGTTGGGCACAGTATGACAAATAAAAACAACAAACACAGTCTCAACAAAGTTCATATTTCTCAATATTTGTTGTTATTGTTCACGGATAAAATTATGCCTAAAACAGACTTTTTATTCATGTTCACAACTTTAAAACAAGCAATGTTTATAGCACATTATAATATCAAACTTGGAAAACTGATTACAGATGGAAACTAGTTTCTAAAGTACACTTAGTGTACAACAGCTTAACCTGCAAAGAAAAACAAAATACTTATAGGAAACTTGGGGATTATGATACTCGCCAGTCATGTTTGAAAATGTAATTACAACGAGTAAAGTTGTTCATTAGTATCTATCGCTATCCACTTAAGATCCGTGGCCGTATGCATAATCCATACGTTAGTTAACGTATTGCGTTACCCACAGTGAACTCTACTAATGTTTTCGGAGATTTCTGTGGTTAGAGCAGTGCGTTAGTTATCGTAGGCATTATGCATACGGCCACAGGAAAGCAACTATTTGTTCCGGCTTTAAAAAAGAAGTTATGGGACTAGATCTAGACCACAGAGGACCGAAAGAACAGTGGGGTACAACTTCTCAGTGGTGACACTGAACTCATGAATTTATTCCAGGTTACCTTTTTGCACATCAAGCCACGTTCCTAGAGTGCTTTCCACTGAATCACGGAATGCAGCTGGTTAGGAACCCAATCGCACCGCTCCTGTCAGAAGATTGGTTACAGTTTGTTTAATTTTTGACAACCATTATCAGATACTTATTGATCTGGGAATGGAATAGTTAAAACGTCAAGTGGGAAAACAAGAGCCTTGACCAGTGACTATTAATGTCTCCTGCACGACTTGCATCTAAAAAGTCCACCAGATACTGAACTCAACTGGGAATGGACACTGTGAGTTTAGTGGGAACGCAAGAACCCTGACCAGTGCAATGTGAAAGAGTTAATGTCTCCTACACGACTTGAATCTGAAAAGTCCAAAATTCTGTTTAACAACCATGTCTGATATTGAAACTAAACTGGGAATGATACTGTGGATTTAGACCTTTCAGTAGGGAAGCAAGATTTGCAAACAGTGCGATGTGAAAAAGTTAATGCCCCCTACATGGCTTGCAACTGAACAGTCCTAAACATTCTCGTCAGAAATTTATGTCACACGAAGTGTTCCTGTGACTGATAGTAGAGATGAGGACACGATTTATGATGATCATGGTAAGCCTGTTCTTTGTTCCCATTATTAAACGGCGTTAGTCTTTGTCTCACAAAGGCATCTGACTCAAAGTTCATTAATGTCTCCTACACGACTTGCATTAAACAAGTTCTAAACATTTTTGTCTAACATTGATATCACACAAACTGTTACTGTGAGTAACAAATGAGATGTTGACATGATCTACGAGCGTATAATCGTCATGGAAACCCTATTCTTTGTTCCCATTGCCAAACAGTGTTGGTATATGCCTTGCACAGGCTTCTGGTTCAAGGTTCATTAATGTCTCCTACACGACTTGCATCTGAAAAGTCCCAAACATTCTCGTCTGAAATTAATGTCACACAAACTGTAAATGATTGGGTTTGCGGCACAGTTCAAGAAATACGATCTCAGAAATAGATTGTAGAAAGATAACTCCACCATAGTCAAAGCCGCAAACTTCTCAGGGGAAGTAAATTTGAAAAACATCAGGGCCAGGTGAGGCAAGTAGCCGACGGCAAAGATAGCGCTGATGATGATCAACATGGCGGTTGTTTTGGTCAGAGGTCTTCGCCTGACAACGCTAGTGCTTGAGCTGACCCTCTGGCCAGACGTTGCTTTTGAAACCAGGCGTTTAAGTCTGGCAATAGCTCTTGGAGTTTCATGTTTGTTATGATCATCATCTGTGGAAATCTTGGCTTCGATCGGTTGCTCCAAAGGTTCACGAATGTTTTCATTGTCCTGACCATTAGGTGTATTTTGACTTTCATCGGCACTGTGTTCTTGCGTTTTGATATCTTCAGCATCATCCTTAGTTCCTGGTCCTCTGTTCTTTGATTTGGCTTTCTGCACAGCCTCAACGATGATAGCTCGGAGCCACTCTGCTTTCTTGAGTACGTTGTTCGTGGGTGAGATTCTATAAGAAATCGGCGTGTCACCGTTGGGACCCGCTACAGTGGTTTTGTCTGGCTCAGTGTCTATGCTTTGTAATTTCTCGGGACAGTAGATGATATCAACCCATTTTAGAGCCGACATCAGGTCCTTTTCATCATCAGTTTGATCGTTGGTTTCGTCAGTTGCGTTTTTTGTATCGCCATCGCATGCTGAGGGCTCATTTTCAAACTTTGATTCTTGCTCATGTTTGTTCTTTGTTTTCTCGTCGATTTCCGTATCCTCTCTCAATGCAACATTTCTTTTCCTCCGTGAAGGTGCAGTTGGCGAGTTGGGATTCGTTATGGTATTGGTAGTAGCAACATTGATCTTTTGGCTTTCAGTTTCATCGCCCTTGTTTTCTGTATCCTGTAGCACACCAACAGATCTGTCATTGTCATCTGTGTGTTTTAGCTCCTTTAATTTGACCATTTCCAGGGTCTCTAAGGGAGCCAGTTTCTCGTCGGCTTCTTCATCACCACAAGCAAACGCCAAATTGTCAAAGCCATCATTACCACCATCTTCCTCGTTATCTTTAGATTCCTCATGTTCAGCCCCATCAATGCTGATAACTTTAGCATGGAGATCCTGATTAGCTTGTTCATCCTCTAACTCAGAAACTAAATGCCCAAAAAGATTCACGTCACCATCTGATGCTTGATCGAGTGGAACAATGAATTCCCCCATCATAGGAGTGTGGATCACTACTCTGTCGTGGAGGATACGAACAGTGTACTGCTCAGGGCCTGGATCTGAATTGTATTCTTCCATGACATCAGCGATACTTCCGAAGTCGACGCTGCTGCATCCGATGCTTTCTGCAGATCTCCACTTTTTGAGCGTCGTCGACTTTGTTGCAGACGGTGTCGAAAGTTGACGTTGGTACGCTGGTGACGATTCATGGTTTGGTAGTAAGCTGTCTCTACGCTGTTCTGCTGAAATCGAGTCAGAATTTTTGTTATGAGCCGTAGAAACGGATGTCAGCGTTGTTCTGTTGGTTGCTAAGGACGCAGTTGAGACTCCATGTATTCTACTATGTTTCCAAGCCTTGACCCCAATAAGTATATACAAAACTGTGAGTGGTACACAGCATGAAACGAATAAGATCAGAAAGAAAGCGGTGTTCAACACGGGCCATATCGTGTCCACGAAGCTGTCGTCCGTCGTGCACTCGTAACCATGGATACCGGTTCTCGGCGTCTCTTTGGTCTGGCGGCCATTGATGACTGCATACGGTATGGCCAAGACAAGTCCTACAGACGTGATGATGACACTGACGATTCTGGCGTGTTTGGGAGTAACTTGCCAACCATAGGGTTTACACACCATGCGATATCTGGGGAAAAGATAGAGAACAAGACGTTTAAAGCAATGAGAAGAAAACTACTTATAAATAAATAGAGAACATTACCATCGATCTTTTTTTCGAATCAGTAGCGTTTCCTGATTATGATGTTGTGACATTCCAAGTACGAGCATATTTTATTTCAATCGATGTTTGTAACCTCGTATATTGGTAATATGTTGTTGGTAACTTATTATGTGAGTACCGTGCATGTGTGTAGTTTGTGTGAAGTGATGTGTGTGTACGCGTGAACAATATGTGTATTGTATTTATTGTGGTAGTACTGTCATTTTTCTGACAATGAATTTTCTAAATTAGGTACTGAATGTATATACTATTTTATTCTATTTTATCTTATCTTATTCTGTCTTATCTTTCTTATATTGAACTTTTAAATCCCGTACTATATGTATCATAACTGGTGAGCGACAGGAAGCGAAGGACACGATTTAACTTGATCATTGCAACCCTGTACTTTGTTTTCCCTTTGGCAAAGGATGTTAGTCTACGGCCAGCCAAAAGTATCTGACTCAAAATCTTACCCTCTTTGATAGAATTATTATTGTTTATTGTCAATTTCATTACAAGCCTTTGTTGAGTATAGGTCGTCCACTGAAGCTTCTTTTGTTAAATAAGACATGCAGAGACATGGCTTGACTTTACATAACCATGAAATTAATGGCTTTTTCATCGTATATTTTTTTTTGCGCTTTCATATCCAGAATAAGTCTGCTCTGTTAATTGATGACACTAATACAAGATGACTTGGGAATCCCGAAATGCAGGATATTGTTTGCTGAAAGCTCACTACAAAACTAGAGTGGGCAAATGAAAGTTGTCAAACATGAAGTTCAGCACCTCCTTTCCGGCACTTAGTTTTACGCACCGAATGTGCTTTTCCTCGACACCCAAAATGACAGAGGAATTTGCGTCCTTTTTTTGTGTGAAGAAGCCGCGATCTCTAAAATCCTAAATACGCTGTTCTCAGGATGGACGATGTTTTTTCAAACATTCATAAAAGTCCTTAGAGATGTTCACTCCCAAACATGTTCGGATATTTCAATGGACCAATATCTCCTAGATTTGGAGATTTGTGCGAACACTAGTGAGCGCGAAAGAGAGTAATCTTTTTACAATGAGATTTAGTGACGTCAGTAACGACAATGCAGAGCAAGAAATCGGTCGGGATTCTTCAAGGGTTATCTACCTACCAAGGTTGTTGTGTAATTAAAGTTCTTGGCACCTATAAAAAGGGCAAAACACCTATTGCATACAACCCAATTAATCCTCTAAAATCACCTTTTGTGGGGCCTGCCAGCCGTGTTAGGGTGTAGAAATATGTGAAAATTCCCTGTGGTCTACAATAAAGCAACCAACTTTAAAGTTTCAGGTACAATTTGAGCCTCCTAGATGAAGAAATAAAATGTGTAGGCCTATGTATTAGCACGCGGTCAAAACCAGCCAAATGAAAAATTTGAGACCAAATCAGAATTCGAGGTGACCTTTTTCCGAAAGAGATTTATGAAAAATGTTAGGCGTTTATCCCCTGCTCCCCAATCCCCACCTCTTTCCCTTTTCCTTCCCCTTAAAAGATCGGGCAAAAGAATTACGATTTTAACCTCCATGGGTAAAATTTCCCGAAATCACGGTGATATTTGTAGAAAAACACAAAATGTTCATAGAGCCAAAAGAAGAAAAAAAACAATAGGTCCAAGAACCTCTAATTAACTGATAGTTGTCATAAGATCATCATCCTTGAAGGAGAAATATGCACCATTTAGCACTTTGGTGTGTAAGTTTGCATAGGAATCCACTGCACTGTTTGTGATAAGTTGCACGCCACTTTATGTGCATTAAAACCTTTGGGGAAGGTAGTGCCTTCCCTTAAGTTCCTGGACCACTTCCAAGTATTGTGCATGCGCAGTGATCCAGTAATCATTACTTCCTCTTTCTACTTTCCTGTTATCAGGGGGATATGAGTGGCTGATATGATCTGTTTTATGGGCTTTTGTTGGCTGCTCCATCCTTTTCTTTCGGAAACGAGATTTTATGACTCCATAACACTTCTATTTTGCTTAAACCGGAAATGAGCTTCACTGGAGTAGACAAATTAAGAACGGTATAGTGGTTCATGTTAAGTATTCAAGTGAAAATATTTAGATCACTACCGAATTCCTAATGTAATAAACGAAACATCCACGCTTAAACATACTATAGTGTTTACAGCCTGCTGTAGATATGCAATGTGCAAGGCTGGGCAGAACTGTGATCATATAAATGCAGTTCGTGAACTTCAGTTCACATGAATTTGATGGGAACTTAATATAATCTGTTTTGTACGAACTGACCTGGATCTGAACTGTAGCTATTTTGGATGCTTGATCTGAACGTTATTTTTCTACCGAAATTACAGTTCCGTTCACATCTACCTCCAAAACTAGAACCGAATGCCGATTTCTAAAACCAAGGGGAACTCATCTGATTTGAAGACTACTCGAATTTCATGGAACTGAGCTGAACTTGATCTTCGGGCTTTTTTCGTTTAGTGAACTGAAATTGATCTGAACTGACTTTTTTGGGTGAATTTGGCCAGCCCTGTGGCCGTATGCATAATCCTTACGTTAGTTAACGCACTGCGGTAACCACAGGAAACTTCCAAAACAGCAATGGCCGTATGCATAATGCTTGAATTAATTAAGGTGTTGCGTTAACTACAAGGAACACTAATAATGTTTTGGGAGTTTCCCGTGGTTACCTCAGTGCGTTAACGGACGTAAGGATTACTCACACGTCCACAGTAGTCTTCACGCAGTACGTTCATTAATGTATGGGTTATGCATATGGTCACTGATACTGTGGAGTTTTCAGTGGCCGTATGCATAGTCATTACGTTAGTTAACGCACAGCGGTAACCATGGGAAACTCCCAAAACATTAGCAGTGTTCCCTGTGGTTTAACGCAGTACGTTAAGTAACGTCTGGATTGTGCATACGGCCACAGAAGTTCGTATGACTGACTCACCTTACGACTGCCACAGCCAGTAAGATCATGGCTGAGCTTACAGTGGCGAAAGCTGAGAAGAAGAGCCTGGCTCTACACAGTGGTGGGTTGTCAAAGTTCCAGATATGGTGCATGTCGTAGATCTCACCTGAAAGGGTGGTGGTAGAGGACATGGTAACAGTGGTAGAAGATGGCGGTGGTAATGTAATGACGATGGTCATGGTTGGGTGCTGTAGATTGTGTTTTCGTGTGGTGCTTAATGGTTTGAGGGTATAGTAGACTAGTAATGATAGTTGTTGGTTGATGTAATACTGAAGATAACTGTTATGGATGATCATGATGCATTTGACGAAGGAATAGCAGACTGAGTGATGGAGGTGTTTTTGAAGGTTGTGGATTTTGACATGGTGAAACGTGTGTTTGTTACAGGGTGATGTGTCGAGCGGTGGCTCTAATGATGCAATAGTGGTGGATGAGGGAGAGGGTGGCTCTAACAGTGCAATCGATTGGTGGGTGAAAAGGGTGGTGAACCTAACGGTGCAATAGTAGTCTAGAAAGTGAAAGAGTAGGTGAGACAGGAAGTGGATCTAACAGAACAAATGCTCAGCAGATGAGAGGGATGTGGGGCCCAGCATTGCAATAGTTAGGAGGGTGAGAAGAACAGTGGCAATGTTAGTTTAAATGATAGTTGTGATATAATAGTTCATAAAGAGAAAAAGGAAAAGTAGAAGAGGATACGGAAGGATGGACTGCAGCAATAAGACGTAAGATTGCGTGAAAATGGGCGTAGACAGCCAAGAAAGAGTTGACAATGTGGAGATGATAACAGACATTCAGTGGAAGATATTGAATTCCTCAGAGCCAGATGTGCGCAAGGTCTTCATCAGAACCAGAGCAGATTTTTTTGTAAGCGATCTCTGTGCAGTTACATTTTACCAGTTATAATTCAAGCAGCTCAAGACTTTGCTAAGGTAAATTGACAAGCACCATCATTCCACCAGGGATTATGGTTTGCTCGTTTGAAAACAATACTTTAGATCCAGATATGATTTTTTTTTAATGAAAAATTTCACCTGCAGGCTTTTTTCATGTGATTTAATGAGTTAAAATGAACAAGGAGGACGAAAAAAAAATGACAGAGAAAAAAAGAAGATTGTGAGTACGAAAGATCAGATGCTGAGCGTAGAAGTCATTTACCTGGAATGGCTATAACGTTGGCAACCAGGTCGAAGCTGGCAATGGTCAAGATGAAGATTCTGGTCGTGGTCCGGGTAAACTTCTGGGAGTAAACAAAGAGGACCAGGGAGTTGCCAATGAGACCAGTGACAGCCAACACAATAAGGAACACCATGGCTGGTATCATCGTGATGTTGGTATCCGCCTGCAGCTGGTCCAGATATTCATTTCGCTCTTGCTCTGGTACCATCGTGGTGGTAGTGATGGTGGTGATGTTGTTGGTAGCTATAGCTGCCGTTGTGGAATCCATGGCTCGTTTTGTCGATGATGACTCTTCGGGTTATTGGAAAGATAAATTACAGCTATTTGACGTGGACGGTGGTGTGGAGTAGCAGACCATTCTTACTTAGGTTGAACCGAGGATGACCTGGATGCTAGCGGCCCAGTCCGTTAAGTCATAATTTGGATGGAAAATCCAGACCTCAGAGGGTAAAGTCCAGTTTCAATAGTGAACACATCTACGAGATTCCCTGACTGGACAACAGCCTTATGATGATTATCGTAGCAGTTTATCTGGGAGCACTAGAAAAGATGCACAGCATGAAGTCTCCGTTCAGTCAGAGAGCGACTTGGAGATTCCAGTCTGAAACCAACAGTTGTGCGTCAAATACTTCTAGGAAGCCAGTCATCACGTGATCTGTGTGGAGATCAAGCGTGTCAGACACACCCAGAAACAGTCCCTTCTTTCCAGCATGTTGTTAATGTTGGCACAAGTGGCTTTGATGCCACTGATGGTGACAAAGATGATGTGGAGGGTTTATTAGGGTCCGTGGTGCTGCTTATGTCTTTTCAGGTGATACTCCATTGTGATGTAACTTTTCTTTTATCCTGTCACCGTTGTCACATTGTGATTGCTCACAGGGTCATTGACCACACACTGCTAAGCACAAGATAGAAGTTCTCCATCGGTCACCTCTTGTGAGTGCCGGACACGGCTTCGCCTCCATACCACAGGAATGAACAGTCTCCTTTGCTTTATTGAGGCATAATTTGAGTTTCTCCCTTAAGAAATGAGTTTCTCGCCTAAGAAAAGTCGATAATGTGCATCAAAAGCACTTCGATGGTTGTTAATTAAATATTTAAAAAAGTTTTTCTCGAACACTCGTTATCCCCCTGTAACAACAAACAACACTGAAATTACCACCATACAAGGCCTGTGAAATGCTTAAGTAAGCCTTCCATGAATATGGTTAAAAAAAACACAAGCAAAGCACTTCACAGGTTATTAGCGCTAAACGCAAGAATGATACTACTGTATTTCACAATCCGAACGCTATGCAAGACACTTTTCTTAACTACTCCAACTCTCCGGATATGCTGGAGATAATTTATGTCAGAAACCATTTCACGAGACACAAAAGATAAAAGCTGACAACACTCCACATTATACAGCAGAACTAAATTTCCTAAAGCCTAAATTACGCCAAGACGTAGTCTACCAAAGGCAAACCCTTGATCCCTTACTCGAAATTTAGTAGACTAAACTTACTTCACCGAATGAAAGTCCTGAGTTCGTCATTTTTACCATGAGTTCGTGAGGTTTACTTTAACATTGTTTTCTTGCTAATTTCAATGATACCTTCATGAACGGCTCTTCAACACTTCGTATGGTCCCTTTCCCTCTGTCATTTTGGCGAAGTTTAAGCCAAACGAACCGAACTTCGGTTTTGTTCTGTTTTTATTTTTTGATCCTTTTCCGTGCAGGTGTTTAGGACACGAATTATCGAGGCTTCCTTCTACTCCTTCTGATAATTAAGCAGCGGTAAGCCGGTATGGCCAGTTTTCTTCATCTTACTGGCGAAAACAAAACCAAACAATCTGGCTCCTGTTCTTTCAACACACTTTCCGCGGCAGACACACTCTGCAAGAATGGGACATTGCCATGCTTACACGCATTGGTGGTTTACCAGCCATGTTTTGAAGGCCTGCACACTCAGTATCACACACAGTATTTTGAAGATTAATTACACACTCTCTGTGAACTGAAGACATTTTGGATTAAAATAAACATGAAAGTTTGGGAAGCGGTGTACAAGCTATAATGCAATAATCCAACGTTGGCCCCGCTTAATCGCAACACACGACAGATGACAAATTGTCGTCAGTGTCTCGTAAACGTTTATCTTCCAGCTGATGGCAACATTTCCGGTTTCCCGAAAAACGTGCAATTAAAAAAAGAAAATGTTACCGTTGTATTTCATGCTGTCCTTTCAGCCTTAACGACTTAAGGATTGGGTAAACACACGGGAACTCCAGTAAGATTTCTTCAGGCTCTAAATCTGAAGTTTTATTAATATGAGTGTGAAAGTGAGGGGGGCAGGGTGAGAGAGAGAGAGACACAGAGAGAGAGAGAGAGAGAGAAAGAGAGAGAGAGTAGGATATGAATTGGATGTTAAGAACATTGTTATTGTTTGCTCATTAACAGTAAGTTGTTGTCTGAGCTGAATAAATATAAGGTTATTGTTATTGTTATTGTTTATTGTTATTGGCGTCACCAAAGGACTGTCTCTCGCACGTTGGTTTGTTTATAAGCGCTGCTCACACATGGCTACTCGATGTTCACCAAGAACAGCCCGGAAGGCGCAGAGCATGTTAACAAACCAGTGTGAAGTGGCAAGTCCTTGGTCACCCAGTGGAGCTGAAAACATCTAATTTGACAATTTACACACAGGAGAATCAAGTTTTCGTCGATTTTCAGCCCATAAGGAAGGGTAGAACTCTAATGGTTGCAGGAGCCTAATTGGTAAAAAAAAACAATTGGACTATCAAAGTCGATAGTTGCAGAGTATAAAATCTGTCCTTTGGATAGATTGTGTAGAAATAATCGTAAAACATGAAACAAATCCAGCAATCGTCAGACTGGGCTCAGAATCCCACCCCCCTCCCCCACTCACCCCTTTACAATATTAAAGGGCTACTATTTACCTTGCCACCCGGTTTCATTAGTAATACGTAATTTAGAAAGGAGATTCATTTGAACTCTACTATATATTATATTATCTAGATTTTTATATATATATATACTGTATATGAGAGAGAGAGAGAGAGAGAAAGATAGAAAGATCGTAGTACCTTTATTGTATTCAAAAATAGCAACAAACTACAACGAACTATGTGATCTTGACATTGTGCTTATAAAGAGAGCGTCAGACCAGAAAGTCTGTAGTTTCTCAAGAAGACGTTAAGTGGAGCTCTTTATTACAGAAATGTAAAGAAAACCATCATAGCGGCAGGCAGTAATTTAGTAAAAGGTATCTAGCTCAAGAGTGTATAAGTACAACAAGGGTGTTATTTTAATGGTAAGCTGTTACGATTTGTTCATGCATTCGCATCGTGTATTTCAACTTTTATGGGGTGTGTTTGTTGTTGTTTGGGTTCTTTTCCCCCAAATTACCATGTATGCTGGGGTTTTATATCAAAAGAATCGAATATTTTCAGGAGTGCAGCCAAAAAACGTCTTAATCCGATAATGGTGTTTGTTATGTTTGTTTCTTCTTTCAATGAACGCGACTGTTACGCCTTAATCATTAAATACTCGAGATATGATAAGAGGAAGACAATATCCCTCACCTTTTAGGATATTGATACATTGACCAGGACCATCAGATGTGTAAAATTTCGAAGTAAACGTCAGTACTACATGACCACTTCGATTTTTTTTTTAATATTTGTTTCATAAAAAGATATACGGTACAAAGACCTGGTACCAAAGGTCCACCGGCAGCTGACAAATCAAAGATTAGTTAAAGTGTTGCTTGTAGCAGTGACCTCCCAGAAGTCCGTCACACAGTAAACACGAAAGTAGCTGAAGAAATCCACTGAAGAAATCCATCTTTCCCATCTCTCTTACACTGTTTTGTACATAATGTATTTATTCGAACACATCCGTCAAAATTACTCAGCACAAATACTGGACACAAATCTGAGTCAAGAAGAAAAAACGAGGGATGGGATATACATTCTTTTAAGATAAAGCCCCAGTATTAATGCTCAAATGAGTACGCCCCCCCCCCCCCNCCCCCCTTGTAAACAGAAATACAATGTTAAGTTTTTGTTCTCCTTTGCCATGGTCGCCATAGATACGTAAAAGTTAGGCTGTGATTCATTTTTGTACAACGATAAATGTTTTGCTCTGCTTCACATAATACATGAAGAAATGTATTACTAAAGAAAATAATAAAGGAAATAGAGCAGAATAGGCAGAAAAGCCGTTGCTCTAGCGGTAACCAAACACACGAATGCATTTGTTATAGATTCCGGGCATACTGAAAAGGATTGTAACTCAACAGACCGAGTGTTCGAGAGATTTATCTGTCCCTACATAATTGAAGGGCGTTTTTCCAAAACTCGATATGTGGTCTCTTAATATCTTTTTTTTTAAAATAAAGGGAAAACAACAGGTAGGTAATTGCTCTTACACATATTATATTTATTTACTGTTAAATGATGTAAAATTTAAAGGAGTACAGATTTTGAGCTCAATTAGGTTTGAATGAATTGACACAAAAATGCAAGTTTGAATACACCACCAAATTATTTTTCAACGAAAGTGCATTTACCCGAGTTTTGGAAAAACGTTCTTCAGTTATGGAGAAAGTTGGAAAGTAAAGATACATCCAAAGGAATTAATCATCGCGGAAGAACAGCTGAGAGGAAGTGGGTCAAAAGTAAACCATCTTATAGGTCATAAAACATCAAGCTGGAGTGAACTTAGTGTATAGTGTTCACGGTCAAGAGCCCTTTGGTCCCGTAACCGGTTGTAAATTAAGCCTTTGAAGATACCAGGAATAGAGACGGGCTATGGATAATATAGTAAAATACTGGAGATGTCTAGCGACTGAGTCGACTAATTGTATCGAGCGTTGTTGTTGATATAAAATAAAAAACACAGAATGTTAGAATAACCTGCAAACAGCCAACTCCCTCTCTTAGTATAATCTCAAAGAAGTGATTTATTTTCAAACAGGCCCTTCTCAAAAAGTTTTTATGCAATGCCATCTAGTTCAGAGTTCTTGGCACAGCCGAGTTTATTATCATAAGTGTGGGTAGAGTAGAAGGTGACAAAGGCGATGACTTAAAGCTGAGCCATCCGATCTGTCAGAAAAGAAGCCACGCCTACAAATAGCCTTGGAGATTGCCTAGACTTAACCCTCTAGTGCCCAGCCCTATTTACAGTGGCACAAAAAGTCCGAGCTCCAGTTTTTGGATCACTTCTGGATCCGCTATGCTGAAACAAGCATCAAAATGATAATAATAATAATGCGGTTAATAAGTCTCATATCCAGGCTAATGCCCGCTCATGCGACTTCACACTATTATGGTGGGGTGATGATCTTAGTTTGCTTTTTCTTTGTTCCACGAAATGTATCAGATCTGATACGCTGGGCACTAGAGGGTTAAGATTGATTTGATTTTCATATTTCAAACACTGCAGGTTTTTGTATCAATTTCTTTTACCATAATGTTCGGAGGGACCGTAAACTAGCGAATGTGCAAAGTTCTTATCCAGTATGGAATGATTTACTCGCGAATTTGTAAAAATAGCGTGTCTGTGCCAAGCGTGTGATTGAATACAAAATTAGTGGCATGTCCCATTATGCCTCTTCTCTCCTTGTATACCCCGGGCGGGTCTTTAAATGTTATACAGAGAACACAGACTAGAACAGATCTGGATCTTTCTGTACAGGATGGTTATTGCCACAGGTACATGCAAGAATCCAACTGATCCACTCTCACTTAAGTCTTTGACCTTATTCTCCATTAAGAAGATAGTCACAGGTACATGCAAGGATCCAACTGATCCATTCTCGTTTAAGCCTTTGTCCTTATTCTCTATTAACCGCACGAATAACCACAGACACGGAACAGATTTAAGTGAGAGCTTGGGCATAGCGATGGGATCTCTTACCATTGTAAGAATTACATTGGTGCATTCAGCACGAAACCCTTAACAGCGTTTAAAATGCACAGCTAATGTTACTTTTACGATGGTATCGTTAATGCGCAAGTTCTCAAATGTTACCCGCGGTCTGCCCTTGCTAAAAGAATTAACTTTCCCCTCCCTAAGTAATATTCCCTCATGCTCTGTCACGGAGCCCACACCTACTCATAAATCAGCATGAGGCAGTGGTCACAAAGCACAAAGGAGTGAATGCGATAATTAGGTCACAGTAGCCCATCCTGATGGTCAAGTGTCCTGGTTAATATATCACCATAATTGTACATGTTTGGGGGATAAGTTTGCAAAGGACATGCCTTTGACGGGCAACACTGCTGGAAATGAGATCAGTGTATTGTTCAGAAACTTAGGAATTTCGAATTAGTATTGAAATATGGGAAGCATGGACAGTTTCCGTTTTCAGACAAGATATCGATACCCAGAAACGATCCCGCATTTAACTACGCCTTTTAGTGTCTTCTCTTTTACTCCCACTAATATGTAGGCCCTACACTTTTCTGTGTTATGAAAATCCTATAAGTGAGGTTACACCATCAATCACATCCCCCTTTTACCCTACCTCTGCCCCCCCCCCC
>JAWQUT010000445.1:99128-115124 GCA_033807755.1 Ellobium chinense
TCTCTCTTTCTTTCTTTCTCTCTCTCTCTCTTTTTCACTCTTTCTCTCTCTTCCCCCCTCACCTTACCCTCCCCTCTCCCGCATGTATCATCCACTGTCTTCCTCTTCAGTTTGATTAAACCTACGCTTATGTCCACTTCTACGATAGCGTTTACGGCGGAAACAACACATGCCGACTTTTTTTTTTTTTATCTTTTTCTCTTAAATAGCTCTTTGACCTCCTTTTCCATTGTCTTTATAGGAGAATGTACCGATAAGGTGCGGTGCAGTGTAATTAAGGACACAACAAAGCCGACTTTCGTTACAACCGTATTTACGCTTACAGTTTACAGTTTTGCCACGCGTGCCTAGGTTAAAGAATAATTATGCAGGATGGTTCTCAAGATTTGCAAAAAAAGTGTGGAGACTGCGGACAGGTAAAAATCAGTGTGGAAATAGTGAAAACAAATCCCGTCATAGAAATCAATAAAACAGTTTAATTAAATATATTATACTAAAAAGCTTATAGTACAATCCCCAAGCTTTCTACCGAAAGGTCTTCTTCAAGATTTTAAAAAGAGTAGGACCTACCGACCTAGAATCTCATAACAAATGTATTTACATTCACAATTTTACCACGTGTTCATAGGTCAAGAATATGCGAAGTGGTTCCCAAGATTTTTATATGCAGTGGGACCTAATGACATCGGATCTCATAAATTATCCTGAACTGTCACAGACTCCTTGCACTGCACTCGTTCACATGTCCTACGAGGGCGGATCAAAAAGTTCGTGGCCTCACCCAGAAAGTGTGTGGATTTTGATAACGTGAATACAATCGTACATCGCAGGCTTCTAAAATGTTTCTCATGGCTCTCACCAAATTTTATGATAATTTCTGAAAACTTTGCAGGTCTTCAGTCTCTTTGGCAAAACTCTTCCACGTCGATTTCATTTCCGGTTTCGACAGCAATAAAAATATAATTTAATTTCCATGGCTCCGTCTGATGATTTGATAGGTAGAACGGTAGATAAGTGGGCATATAAGTAGGTAGCTAAGGAGGGAGGGAGGAAAGAAGGTAAGGAGCGAAGCTGGCAGATAGGTAGGGAGAGAGGGTGAGAGAGAGGTAAGCAATGCGTTAGGCAGGAAGAGACTTGCAGCAACTGAGAAAGAGAAAGTGAGTGAGTGAGTGAGTGAGTGAGTGAGTGAGTGAGTGAGTGAGTGAGTGAGTGAGTGAGTGAGACATAAAATATACTCTGCCTAACTTTATTAAGATGCAAGCTACATCCCTAGAGGGCATCGGCAATACTACATACTTGCGTCCATCAAGATAGGGTGATGTAAAGATATTTTTTACCGGAAGAAGCGTTAAATTGAAAACAGTACTGTAATAGGATGCAAGTATGCGAGGTAAATAAATAAAACACAACTCGTTATCTCCTTTATAGCTGAGATTTTCGGGTATCACGAGGAAAATCTCGAACACAAAAGGTGTAGCCTTCTCACGTAATCGCATTAGTTGCAATAAAGCGACACCTATTGCTTTCAATTTTTTCTTCCAGAGATATGCCACAACTGTTCTTTCAGATAAATGATGAGATTAACACCAAATTACGTCAAGAGGAAGTTGTCCCTTGTGCACTGATGATTTGGTGCGTAACAGGTCATTGCAGTGTAATAAAATGTGTGTGAAAAGCTGCACACCTTGTGCTAAACGGTGCATTTGTCAATTACTTACTGACATTCAGCTGTGTCAAGTTTTCTCCAAAAACTCTTAAGGTACAATAATAAAATTCGGCTGGAACATTCCTTTGTCAGTGTCCTTGATTTTGTGCAACAAGATATGAAATCCACTGATAAATAATGAAGTATTCTTTTTCTTTGTTCTCTGAAGAAGAGCAAATAAGAGTCATCACTTGATTATCTTTGAGTTGTTTTATATATATATATTAAATGATACTGACATAGAAATGTCCTAGCCAAAATTCAATTCACTCTTGTACGTTAAGATCATTGGGAGAAATCCTGACATGAATAAAGTTGTTACGTTAAAAATGCTCTTTAAGCATGTTGGTGTGCAATTTCTAATGCAAATTTCACTTGAGTTGTGATGATATATTACGCACCAAAGTATCTGCAGCCCATCCTCAGAGAAGGGCTACCTCCCTTAGGTGGAGAAAACTGCATGATAGGTGTTCGTGAAATATGAATGGAATGGGGCCCACATGTCATATAGAAGAATTATCTACTCTTGAGAGCTAAACAGCAGTCGGTCATCAGAAAAGCTGAGTCCCGGTCAAACAGCCCCATGTATTGTTACGGCCTTTATTTTCATCCTGACACTCTAAAGACAAGGGGCTGGGAGAGGGAGGGGGGTTGAGGAGGTGGGTCATGGCTAGGTCATGTTCCTAGCTAGCTGTCCACCTGTGGTTTTATATTCGTCATAATATATGTTCCTCGGACATCCGTTCATTAACACAGCGTGTGTAAGGACCTAGATCAACATTTAGTGAAAGCAGCCTTCCTGTACAGAGACAGGGAAACTCTTGCTGGGAGAGCGAGGCAACAGAAGATCTTCAGAGGAAGATACCCCCGTCTAACAAATGTTTTGGCCCCTTTCATTAACTCAGCGTGTGTAAGGATCTACGTTAAGCAAAAGCAGTCGAAATGTACAGAGATAGGGCGGAACATCTTCAGAGGACGATATCCCTGTCTAACAAGTGTTTCGGCTCTTTAATTTGTTGACACTCTAAAGGAGCTGGGCCACACCTAGGTCAGGACTCCCAAGTGTCCTTTTGTCATGTTTTTGTCTTGCCTCGAGAGGGAATCGAGTCCACGACCTCCAGTTTTTTTTAATTCTTTGCTGCATATCCTCTCAGCCCCCAGGGAGCCATGGTGAAAGTTGCAGATTTGATACTTACTGTGCAAGTGTGCTAGTTTGTTAAATTCACGGAATTTATATCTTCGGGACTGATCAAGTTCGAAAAATCATCTGCGCCATCGAGAAGCAAGGAAAGATGGAGTAATAACCTACTGGATAACATCAAAACTCAGATGTTATGAGCACAGCACGGCAGGACAACTTTCACAGGGTGAGTACCTGAATCCGCTAGTAAACAGAACTATTCGATTTGGCTTAACCTCATATTCAGCTACGCCTGTTTCCTTTTCTGTCGATCCTAACTAATGACCTATAAAGAGTTTGACAATGAATGTCAAAAACAAAGGGGTCCATTTCTGGGTTTGTTTTGTCGACGTTTGTTCTGTCCCTTGTTTTCTGTGATTGTTATCTTGGCATCATTTTACAGCTACGCCATTATGGAAAGTACAGTTACTATTATTGTCCTATTTTAAACGCATCTTGATTTATGCACTTTTAGAATTGCTTTACATGAAATCCACTGTATATGTTGACTGCTATACTTGACTACTAACTAGGACTATCTGTTTGTCGTTGTGTGTTGCTGTTGTTATTGTTGTTGTTGTTGTTGTTGTTGTTGCTGTTGCTGTAGTGTTGGTGGTGGTCGTGGTCGTGTTGTTGTTGGTGTTGTTATTGTTGCTGTTGTTGTTGTCGTCGTCGTCGTCGTTGTTGTTGTTGTTGTTTATCAGCTGAAAGAGTTAAGAATCCGAGTGCTTTTTTACAAGCATAGATAGTAATGTCCACGAATAACTTCCAGTGATGTCCGACAGAACAGTTCCATAGCACACAACATAATGTTCCCTCTTCGGCAAAGTGTAAAGAAAAATACACACTCTCGTTCATGGTTGCCTCTCCATGAAGACAAGATATAATCGGAATGAACAGCACACTGATATCACTACTATTTTCATAACCAACACGATTTTTTGTTACATCAAAATGAACAGCACACTGATATATCATAACTATTTTTATAACCAACACGATATTTGTTACATCTATCCTCACAAATTCACAAGTCTTTTCACCTTTCTTAGTTTACTAAATGATAGGTTCAGAAATGACGTATCCTCCTACACCTCCCTTTTGTCACAACATACTACTAAGTCTTCTCTTCTCAGGAGTACTGTGTTAGGTCCTCTGTGTATGTATGCATTACTGGCATCTCAAGATAAAAGGACATGTTAATTTACAACACTCTTTGAAGCTGCCTCTTCACTTTCTCGGGTTAAAAATATGAAGCTGTAAATGTGACGGGCGTCTTTGTCTGATAATAACGGTTAAAAACTGTGTTGCTTTTAAATAACTTGAGAATTTAATGGAAAGGCTTTTGTGCTGTCGAAGAGAATCGTATGCCATATGACACAAAGAGACATATGCGATCGTTTTTTTGTTGTTTTTTTTTCTTCAACAAGGACTTATGACTAAGGTATGATGCAGAGGTATTCATACTAACCAGTTTAAACTGGGTTAGTGATTTGCCATCTGCCTTGTCTTTCAGCTGGAGATGATATATCCAGGGCTTCCACTACCGAGGAACGAAATTTCCTTATTTTTATCCCTATTTTCGTAAAAACAAAATCCGTCTTGGCTTTTCAAAATTCCTTTTCGATTACCTTATCGCCAGTTTACATTTATCACACCTCGAACTTTCCAGCCCCTTCCTATTCGACAGGAAAGAAATTGATTTTCCTGTCAGGGTTAAATGCAGCTCTGTGTAATGTTTGCACGAAAATAGGTGCACTGAGAATACAAATTAGGATACTAATTGCTGGGTGATAGTTTGCGGTGCAGGGTTCCCTAAATATTAACCTATTTTGGAGTAAAAAGTATTAATAATATGCCTGGAACTAAATCTTTGTTATCATTTGTGGCAAAGTACCAAACTTAATTTTAGTTAATGCTAGAGGCCTTTCGAAAACATCACATTAAAAAAAAAAAAAACATCTTTTAAATCTGCCATTAAAACTCCAATACGGCATCCCCACTCTTCTCAGTTTGTAATTCTATTGTCGTGCCAGTTGGTAGCAGCAACTGGAATCCTCATACAAAGCTTGTCAAGGTTTTTTGGGTTTTTTTTCTTGCATAAGCTGAGTATAATTGGTAACAATATCTAATTTGCAGTTTAAGTAGTGGTGTCTGTGAAACGAAAGAGAAACAAAATAAAATTCGTTATAATTATTGTTTATTTTAAATTATCTGAGAAAATTTACTTGAGGCGAAAATTCCTTTCTTCCGGGGGAAAAAACATTCCTTTTAAATTTCCTTTTCACGGCGAAATTTCTTTTTAAAAAAAGAAATTTCCTTAAAAGTGGAAGCCCTATCGGGGAACCGTGTTAGGTCTTCTGTGTATGTATGCATTACAGCATCTCAATATAAAAGGAGACGTTAAATTATACAACAGCCTCTGAAGCTGCCTCTCCACGTCCTGGGGTTAAAAATACGAAGCAGTAAATGTGAAGGGCGTCTTTGTTTGGTAATAATGGTTAAAAACTGTGTTGCTTTTAAATAACTTGAGAATTTAACGGAAAGGCTTATGTGCTGCCGAAGACATTCATATTTCATATGACACAAAGAAACATTATGCGATCGGTCTTCAACAAGGACTTAATATTAAAGTATGATGTAGAGGCATTCATACCAGCTGGTTTAAGCTGGGTTAGTGACTTGTTATCGGCCTTGTCATTCAGCTGGGGGTGTATATCCTGCTTCATGAAATCATTTTTTTCTTCTCTTTCTTTCTCTCTTTATTGCTGAGGACAAAGTTCTTTTCCCTAATGCGCTTTAAAAACGCCTTGGCCGTAACGGCACTGGAGGTCAAATTGATTATAAATGAAATGTTCCAATTCAGTTGTGATGCACAAACAAGATGTGTACGTAAAAAGATGGCCTAAATATGTTACACAATGTAGACTGTATGAAGAATGAATCCAAAATATGGATCGTTTGGGACCCAAAAAGTCACATTATAATATATCTTGCAACCGGTCAAAATGAGGTTTATGTCGCTCTAATATTAGGAACTTAGATATGAGTCTCTGAATGTGGATTAGGTCATTCAGTAACGAATTGTTTTCTGTTGCAGAAACCGAGAGTAAAATCATTAATGAACAGGAAACGCTTGATTTTTGGGGGGTGAATAGTTCTTGTAGATAAATCTGAGTTCTACGAAGCAGAATGGATGATTTCTGTAGTCAAAAACGTTCTTCAATTGTGATTTTCTCAGAATATCTTTCATTGCATGGGATGACTTCCTGTTACTTCCACCAACAATATCTCAGACCAGAATAATGCTGTATAAAAACATTCTGTTTTTGTTACTTTTCCCCGTCAGTACAAGTACATACATTTAGCTTTCGTATCATACCAAACGACTTAAGTCTCTTTTTGACAGGAAGCAAGACACAACTAATAGTCTAAGGAACCCACCAGTGTTGGGAGCCAAACAAGAGAAAGTCATCAGATAAAATCACCTGTGTCACTTCTGCAAATGGTTCTATCCAGAAGGACAAGATGCACAATAAACACTTTGATCTAGGAAAGCTACACTATCTGTTCACATTCTCCCATTTTAACACCATGGGTAAAAAAAAAATCCTAGGCGAGCTAGAAATCAAATGCCATCCCGTGAAATCATGTGTCCACACATAGTGAAATGTTTAGTAAAGGATTATCTAATGAAACAACCTTTTCATCTATTGTCTTAAACAATTAAACAGTATGACAAACTGATCATCCAGTGAAAACACTCCGTCCTCTGAACTCACACCGCGCTGTATACACTTAACAAACAGTAAAACAATCAAAAGTGACACTGTGCCCTGCGGCGAGGCTAATCCATCTTCCTGCTCTGTGTGTTTCATCACATACGGGGATTTTCAACAGAAGGAAGTCACAGGGATACGGAGATTTAGGTCTGCAACGAATCGAGCCAACCGATGGGGGTCGCCACAGCATCTAAGGTAGAGTAGGAGCAGTACATCGCAAGGAGACAAAAAAAAATTAGTTAAGGCTATTGCGTATGAAGGTGAAACTGGGTTAAGGCAATGTAAGGGATGGGGCAAAGTTGGTTCACTTTGACCTGAGCAGCAACATTCTTTACAATAAAAAGACCGCATAGACGAGCAGTCACGAAGGAGCGTACCTGTATGCTCTGACAGAAGACCGTATGTGTGGAAAGGCATGGCATGTTTACTAGCAACGGTCTCAAAAAGTTGTATTAGTTCTTCTTCTTCTTCTGCTCCTTCGTCTTCTTCTTCTTCTTCTTCTCTTCTTTCTTCTTCTTCTTCTTTTCTTTTTCTTCGTCTTCTTCCTCCGTTTCTTCCTCCTCCTCCACTTCTTCTTCTTCTTCTTCTTCTTCTTCTTCTTCTTCTTCTTCTTCTTCTTCTTCTGTGTGTTTGACATGTTATATCAGGCCTTTTTAAATGATGTTGTGCGCCTTAGGTCCTCAATCGTCCCAGGCAGATTCGACTGCAGTGCTCCAAGACAGGAAATTAATAATTAAATCTTTTTGGGGGCAGCCCTGAAGTACGTGCTCTTCCTCTGCTGCACGTCCATAGGTCTCCGTGTCTCCAGCCTTGAATTTTATGCGGTTTTTTTGCCGAAGTAGAAATTTTACGATAGGCATTGAGTCTCGTTTATGGAGGTCTAACAGTAATGAAGAAAAGGGTGGTCATAAATATTCGTTTCTTTGTTTAGCATCCTCCGATAACCTCTGACCTCGAGGCTGTCACTACTTCATCCTCAAAATGATCCTATGGGGGCCCCAGCTATCAGCTTTTTTTTCTTCCCTTCTTGATTCCTTCAATTTCTTTTAGGGCCCCTTGACCCTAGGACCCCCCCCCCCNNCCCTCCCTTCGCCTTCATTTGGGAGGAGGGGGGAGCGGGAGGCTGCGGGGGTGTTAGTTATGATGCTTTTTCTTTCGTTTCTGTTTGACCTTTCTTTTTTTTTTTCGTTTTTGTTTTTTTCTTTTTTCTTTCTCTTCTTTCTTTCTTTCTTTCTTTTTTTTTCCTTTCTTTCATTTTTTTCTTTCTTTCTTTCTTCCTTTTTGTCTTTTTCTTTCTCTTTCTTTCATAGTTTTCTTTCTCTGTCTCCCTCCTTTCCTTTTCATGTTTGCTTTCTTTCAAACATCTTCAAGATGAAGGTCAGCCAATTCTCCTTTCCCATAGCTCCCTCCCCTTCCCTTTCTACCCCACCCCTTTTCCCCGCCCTCAACACCTCAGCTTTCGCCACTCCAATATAATTATATTACTGGCTCCAAAGGATTGGCTTATATATGAATTTGCCACATCTGAATATCATGTAACACTGAAGAAGTATTTCTGTCTCCTGCCAGATCGACCCCTGTTCATGTCGATTTCAGATCATGACCCTCAGAAGACGAAATCATTTGATGATATTCTCAACTCTGTGGGAAATGTTTTACATGCATAATACAGTGCTGCCCTTAATAAAATTAAGTAAGTTACAAAAGTCTAATCCGATTTCCCTCTTTGAGCCAATAAATTGTTTTCTCTACTGTCACTTACGAGAAATTCCACAATCTCTAAGTCTTCATTAATAGTTTACAGAATTCATTGAGCTTATTAAAAATGGTATTTAAAATATAAATCTTTCATTTCGTTTTCGAGCTACGAACCGATACATCGAGATATATAATCAAGCTATAACTGGTTTCCATAACGACAAGTGCTCCGCACCGAAGGCAACACCGAAACCGAAGTGAATGCCCCAAACTTCAGGTTTAATTTATAAAATCAGGAGAGGATGCAAACTAATTCGTAGGCAGGTTCACAAATCTAAGGCCCATTCTCCATTCTGACTGCATCAGCTTCCCACCCTTCAGCATATTCGATCTAGTAACATACAGTATGTCTTTCTTTCGTGAATAAAATGAGGGCATTCCATTAAATAATGAAACTCATCTCCTATTGCGCTTTTTTTTAACTGTCTTCTTAACCCTCTAAGTCCCAAGTGTAGAAAAGTTAAAATAGTGACAAAGCCAGTTCTTTTAGAGGTTTTGAGTAAGTGGTTTAGATCTCTTCAACTTAACTTTCATACCGTCATATAGTATATTATCGTTATGTAGTAATATTGTACACTGGTTCTTTGAGGTGTCATTTCCACATAATTATAATGTCATAGTGTTAAGGAAACACCAAGCTCATGTGCCATACGGCATAGTGGGTCTTTAAGGGTTAAAGCATATGAGCCAACCCTATACGCTCATTGAATTAGGAGTCTATAACCTAGGTAGATAATCCAGTTCTTTTGTATTGTTTCTAATATAAAGAATCGTCAATTGTACTTCCGAGTTTGTGTCCTCATGTTGATCGCTTCTTTGTACTTATGTGGTACTTAAGCTGCTTAGTAAACTTGTTGAAACTTGTTGATTTCAAATTAGTCAAGCCTCCCACCACGCGTCTCCGATCCCGTTAGACCCTGGGCAGCCCTAAGTCTTAAACATTTGTGTTTTACAGCTTTCTGTCACAGAGCTTAACGGCCTAATGTCAAAAAGATGTTTCCTTTTCATGGTTGCCTGCCCTTGCCCTAACGTGCATTAATCTCGCGCAGTCATATCGGTATGTTAATTTAAATTCTGCATCCGGCTTATTGTGCTGTTTTGTGATTTAGTAGGTGTGAAGGCACCGACGGCGGTAACACATATTATGTACTCTTGGCTGGTCATGATGACATGAAGATGTTTGCTTATATATATATGTACACACTATCACTTTGAAGAAATACACACACAGCACCTTTTACGCCAATAGATCCTCTGCTCCACGCGATAATAATTGAGAGCTTGCGCATCAACGATGGGGCCTATTACTACTGTAAGAATTACATTAGTGCATTGGTGCTGAATGCATGTTTAGAAGCGTTCAACACGCTGAGTTAATGTAGCCTACTTCTTAAAATGGTAAGCTCTTCCATCGTAAATGCGCAAGCTCTCAACAAAGTACAATCATAATGTAAACGTGATCGTCACACCAAGCTATACCCTACACAAACGCCTATCTCTGTTCTGCTACAGCCGTCCGTAAGAGATCCGAACTTGAGAATAAAAGCTCTCTAATACTACTTAATAAGTACAATGACTTTGGTCACGGTGACATCATACAAGAACCAAAACAGATACCATGCTTGTAAATAAGTTCGCGCATGCCAGAGCAGTATGCAGGTGCTTTTGTTGCTTTAAGGGAAGGATTTCCATAATAATAATATGTCGGCCATCCTACAACATGTTCCTGGCCCATACCAATAAACACACTAAATTGGGATTGTTTTGACGGGATGATATAAGAAAGACTGACTTGGTTTTTGAGTTGGGGATATACAAAGAAAGAATAGTGGCCGTTTTCAAATCTTGCACTTACTTTTTTTTTCTGAATGTAGTAAGATGGCACACATAAAAAAATGGAAATTCTTCCACTGCACTGCAAGTAATAGCGGCGATGGTGACTGAACGAAATCACAGTAAAAAAGTAGGCTAGACTAGATCCTCATGTTGTGACTTTCAGCCTGTGATACACAAGTAACAGTCTGAATACGTTCCTTCACCTATTAGCACTCAGACCTTCAAGGGGCAAAAATAGACAGTCCCAGCGCACAAACATAAAGAGAAGGTCGACAAGCTTGGCTTTTAGAGGCCAAGGCGATGAATGGGTGAGGTGTAAGTGATTTGATGAATGGGAAGTAGATGTTTGGGGGGNGGGGGGGGGGGGCATGACAATCCATGTATTCCAAAATCCGGGGTTGTTTCGGAGCCTCACCTGCTGCTGCTGTGCGGTAGTTGCTGCTGATGATTCTTTGCCATTGCTGTTGCTGATAACAGTAGTTTTCTGTGCTGCTGTGACAGCTGTTGTTTCCCCCTTGTTAATTTGCCCCAGCGGCGTGCGTAGGTTTGTCCTTCCCCTCGGTTGCGGCCCTCCTCTCCCCTTTCCTACCCTTGAACCTGAGCTACCACTATATCGGAATTTCTACGTGCTCAAGTACTATGAATGTAACATCCTTATGAGGAATCAAGTCTTTACATACTAGTGTAAAGGCTGTATGTGAAAAGGCCTTTTGCTAAATTTCATTGTAGTGTCTTTGTTGACGTTTATAATGTCGTGGTCCACAAAAACCAAGTCTGGAAATATGTGTGATTCCATCAAATAAAATACAAAACAATTCATTACCGCGAGGAAACTATATCCCTCAAAATAGTAAGTCAGTACTTTAAGTGCTTAAGTTTCTTTAAGACTTCCAAAAGGGAGGCAGGGGGTATGAGACTAACATGACTGTGAAGTGAACGAGTGATTATTGTTGTGATTAGTTTGTAACCTGATTTATGAATCGTATGGCAGTATGCATGAATGTGAGTTAGTCTGAGTATTGTATTGTAATGAGTTATGTACTACTATGTTTAGACTATTTGATTATTTATTATTTACTCTCATGTACCACAGCCAAGGCAATTTTCCTTTCTAAGGATAATAAAGTCATTCTTATCTTATCTTATCTTATCTTAAAAATGGCGACCGACGAGGCTTAAAATACAAGTACACAAACTGTTTCCCATATTTGCATCTGAAGTGATTTGTGAAATACGACTTTATTTGTCAACATTGTCTGTTTGTCATAGGAGGCCATTGACGTGGGTGGCATATGCTTTTTTGGGAGGAGTTAAGGAGGGCGGAGGGGTGATTGGGGAGGGAGGAACACACGCATCTCCAGGCACCCATTCATCTGTGATACACGCTATCGAAGCCATGTTTAAAAAATAGGCTCAGACTTCTGCACTTTCGGAGTGTAATTAGTAGCGATATGCCTTGAGTATGTCACGCCAGCTCGTGTCAGCAGTATAAAGTCAACTACTGTTCATAAAAGGACAAAAGAAAGAGCATTCTCCAAACCCACCTCAACACGTTTTCAACCCTCCTCTCCTCTGCACCAAAATATAAGACATGTTATGTTATCAGATGATTGTCTGAGAAACGCCACCAAATTGTCTTGTATGCAAACCAGCACAGGCAAATGTTATGATTTTNAGTCTCACATGCTGCTGCTGCGGTCGTTGCTGTTGATGTGATGATTCTTTGTCATTGCTGTTGCTGATAACAGTAGTTTTCAGTGCTGCTGTGACAGCTGTTGTTTCCCCCTTGTTAATTTGCCCCAGCGGCGTGCATAGGTTTGCCCTTCCCCTCGGTTGCGGCCCTCCTCTCCCCTTTTCTACCCTTGAGCCTGAGCTACCACTATATCGGAATTCTTACGTGCTCACGTACTAAGAATATAACATCGTTATGAGGAATCAAGTCTTTATAATAAATAGTGTAAAGGCTGTATGTGAACAAGCCTTTTGCTAATTTTCAATATAGTGTCTGTGTTGACGTGCATAATGTCGTGCTCCACAAAAACCAAGTCTGGTAATATGTGTGATTCCATCAAAAAAAAAAAAAAAATNCAAAAAAAAAAAAAAAAATTCATTACCGTTGAGAAACTATATTCCTCAAAATAGTAGACTATGTCAGTACTTTTAAGCGATTAAGTTTCTCCAAGACTTCCAAAAATGGCGTCAGAAGAGGTTTAAAATAGTACACAAAATGTGTCCAATATTTGCATCTGAAGTGATTTGTGAAATACGACTTTATTTGTCAACATTGTTTGTCATAGGAGGCCATTGACTTGGGTGGCACATGCTTTTCTGGGAGGAACCAAGGAGGGGGGAGGGGTGATTGGGGAGGGAGGAACACACGCATCTCCAGGCACCCACTCATCTGTGATACACGCTATCGAAGACATGTAAAAAAAAAAAAAGGCTCAGACTTCTGCACTTTAGGAGTGTACTGTGTAGCGATATGCCTTGAGCATGTCACGCCAGCTCGTGTCAGCAGTTTGAAATCAACTACTGTTCATAAAAGGACCAAAAAAAAAGGCATTCTCCAAACCCACCTCAACACGTTTTCAACCCTCCTCTGCTCTGCACCAAAATATAAGACATGTTATGTTATCAGATGATTGTCTGAGAAACGCCACCAAATTGTCTTGTATGCAAACCAGCACAGGCAAATGTTATGATTTGTTTTCTGATGAAAGGGTAAGCTTCTTGGGGGTGAGAGGGTGAAGGGGAAGAGGAGGATGAGGAGGGAGGAAAGTTTGTAAAAAAAAAATATTTTATTTGAGAAGTGCTAACCGTAATTGAAGTGTGAGGCCAATACAAGGGGAAATCAAACAGAAAAAGCGTGATGACATGTGATCACTGAAAGGTCACTTGGGAGCACTATAAAGCTCAAATCCCGAGCACCACTCAAATCTTTACCCGCTACACGCTACAGAGCACACTCAAGCGAACATCAGTCTCTACAAAAGCAGTTGCCAGCTCAAGACAAGACACACAGTTGAACCATGAACAGATGCAGGTGAGGGAATGACTTTAGTAAGCCATGAATAAATAGTAATGACCACATTCTTCTTCTTATCATGCAAAACTATGTAAGGATTTCCATATGTGGGTCATCTTACAACATGCAGGGAAAGACAAAATTACAAGATCTGAAAACGACCACTTTTCTTTCTTTGTGTATTCGCTACAAGTAACCAAGTCTTTCTATTTTATAACAACCCCATCAAAATGATATCTTGTTAGTGTGTTTACTGGTACCGGTTAGGAGCATGTTGTAGGATGGCCCACATATTATGTAAATCCTCCCAAAACGATGAAAGTCGTGAAAGGTGTAATAAGGCTCATTCTATTTATTTTTTTTTTTTAATTTTGCACATGCGGTTGAAGAGAACGGATAAAGGCTGACTGGCTTAAACCTGCACATATTTTGATTTAGGGAAGACTAATATTTTTTTTTTATTTGACTTAACAAAAAGACGGCCTTGGGAGCGTCAGTTTGCAGGGTGAAGAGAGTCCTCAAGTATGGGGCCAGAGCCCCTTGGTTTGACTAAACAAATCCATTTTTTTTTATGCACGCAAGTACAGTAATGTGTCCTACTTTGATAGGAAGGTGATGGGAGACACAGAAATCTTTCCCTTTAATATATACCCTTGCAGATGTAACCGATCAGGTCTTATATTATTGTTACTCCTCAATTTTTCTGCAGGTGGACCACTTGTACCTTAAGAGACAAAAAGAGAGAGATGTCTGCATGTCGAGTATCTGAGCGAGTTATATCGAGCCTGAGAGGCTCCTGCAATTTGCTCACTGATTCTTACCAGCGTCTCAGAGGGAACTCTCCCCGGAGCAGCCACAACCCGCCCAAGCAGACTGCCGTCCGAACAGCCATGAGAAAATGCAAAGGCCACCCAAATGCAGGTCAGTAAATTGTGTTTGTCATTCAGTATTCTTTGAGAACCAAAATAATGTTCCAGCCAAATTAACTGGTTAAGCCCCCAGTAGCCCTCCCTTCTGCTTTTCCATTGCTGCGAGAGAAGTCTTCCAAATTCATTCCTCTGTTTGCAAGAGAACCCCTGAGTTAATAAAATGCGTTAATAATAAAGCGGTTTGTGTGTCTCTTATCCAGGCTAGTACCCGCTCAAGCTTCCTCACATTATTACCCCAGGAGACCTGATCACTTTAGGACTTTTTCAACTCCATGAGAAGCACACAGTGCCATTGCCATTTACAGACGCTGATCACAGGCATTCTTACAATTTATCTTTCACTGCCTGTAGCCAGGTACTTATTTTACAGACTGGTGGATTAAGGACTATGTGAATGCAATGTGTTTCCAAGGCATTTACAACATGACCAATATCGAGAACCGAACACAGAGCTTTAAATCTTGAATCCAAAGCCGTAGCCATTTGGCCACCCTTCTCCAGTATAACCCATTGGAAAGTCCCTTTGTAAAGCCATAAATATCAAACCAACTCCCCCCTCCCCCAAACCGGGAATTCTGGATGAATTTATCAAATAATTTAAGGAACTTCCAGAAAGTTTCACTGCCCATTGCAATGCTTTGCTCAGCTCTTGCTCCAAACTCAGTGCCAGACTTCTTTTTCAAATTGAAATGGATGAAATCTCTTGGTTTGTCAATATGTTCAAGTATACTTGCCCTTTTTCTTTGTAGGCTATTCTAGCTCTGATTCCTTCATTATACAGTTATATTTATGAGCCGATTCGTTCTCCAGTAGTGCGGACACCATCAGCAACCTCTGTGTCTTGGCATCTAGTTGTAGACAAAAATGTTTAAAACCATATCGAATACTTAGAGACATCAGTATGTGTCGAGCAAAATATTATGGACTCCTACAAACTGCTTTCTTATCAAATTTAAGGCAATACGTAATAAAATTTTGCTTTCGTGAATTACTTAATAATTATAGGTAAGGCTGGCCATCTCGGCTGTGGTGTATTTTGTGCATAACCCTAACCCAGTGTCAGGGTTAGGGATAGGGTTAGAGTAGGGTTAGGATTAGGGTTAGGGTATGTTGTTGGTTCGATGTGTTCTATGCGGAAATCTTTCTGGCACACATATGGAATTCCTCCCTATTTTGTTTAATACCAAATTTAATGGTACACAAGAAATGGTAAGGGTTAAGAACTAAACTGAGCATAATTTCCTGCATCTTTTTTAACGATAAGCTTTGGTCTATAGCATCATAAACCAACTGAACACACTTGTCTTTACCCTTGAGATAGATGCACCATCCAAATAATTTTTTCTGTCTTGTAATGAAAGGATACGTTTTCCCATTATTCAGTATAGTATTTAAACCAAACCGACAAATCAAAGACCTTACTGATGTTGTGTAGCCTGCCTACTAAAGTATACTTTTATTATTTTGCATAAAATAATAATCGTTCAGTAACGATTATTTTTTTCCAAAGTTTCGATGGCGATCAGTTTCTTTCCACAATAAATATCGATTTCACTGGATCTTTTTTCATAGTGGTCTATGATACAGAGACGCACTGCAAAATGGAAAGTCGATACTGCCATGGTATTGAAAGGCAGAGGAGCGTGTGTGTTGTTCTATTTTAGCATCACAGATACACTCCATACTAACGAATATCAAATTATCAGATGCAGATTTTCAACACAAACATAATTTTGTTCATAATGCACAGTGGTGTAGCCTGGAAGTGAGGGACAGAGATT
>JAWQUT010000445.1:120893-171307 GCA_033807755.1 Ellobium chinense
CAATCAAACAAAATTCTACAGTATTCACCGCATTCGATTTTAGCTATGCATGTTTTTCTTTTCTCATTTTTCTTTTATAGCACCAAGTGAGCTCATGCATGCATCTGCACCGTACTAACATTGTTTCCTCACACGCCGGCCGGCAAGTCTGTGTTTGTGATGCTTCACAGAAAAAACGCGCCACTTCCATTTTGGTTACTAGCAACAACGATGGTTCTGCTAAATCAAACAAAAAAACTTACTCCCAATTTGGACTCGTCAACTCTGAATAAGGGAGGCATTTTTTTATTCCAGCCATTTCAACAACTGGCGGTTGCACGAATTTTGACAAAAAACGGATGTTTAAAGATTAAAAGCCTTTCTAAATAGACAATTCAAAGCTACCACGCAACTCGGTACCGACGAAAACAGTGACATGTCAGAGTTCATGAGTATATGTGGCGTAGACAACGCATTGACATGCATAGGCAGAATAGAGTAAGAATAATCCATTGCTAAGGAAAATATAAGGAAAATATCAAAAATCCTCAGTAACTAATTACATTGTAATTACTTCATTCCTGTCTTATTGTTGCATTTCTGGGCGAAATATTGATAAAATACGAGAAAAACAGGTTTCTAGAACATGTTTTTTTGCCAAAAACACATTTTTTTTTCTTTCTCGGCCCTCTCTCCACGGTGCCACCCACCCTAGCATCTACCAGACCACCTCTCCAATCTCCCCACCCCACCCCCTTTTTCCCCAACCAAATCATAAAGAAAGAAAATAACTTTAAATACATGTGCACAGACGTAATCTATCTATAAAACTACCATGAGCATTGGTAACGTCTGTATGACCATCTTCTACAATATTTCAAAACATACATGCACTGGAAATTAAATGTATTATTTTAACCGTCAAGGAATCGCCTCTAATCATGGATTATTTCTCAGTAAGTTGTAGCTGGAACAATCACTAATCGCGATTACTAAAAATCTTAAGATATCGTCCAGCGCTTGGTGCTAGGCCTACAAATTCTATGGCCGGGTTCAACCAATGATGCAGTATAAAGCGCGCATATATTGCGTCATTAGGTCTACTGGTGCCATAGGATTTGCTCACTTCCAAATTATAAGAAAATCTTTAAGTGATGCTTCTAGGGATAAATCTAGTGATTCCAGTCTGGAATCTTAAAAGAAAAACTGTGGACCATTATTTATGAAGGATACCCATAAGTTTCATTGCGTCCCTTTGGATATTTCATAACGTTGTAAACCATTTGATTCTCATTAAGCTGTATACAAATTCTTACAAACAAAAATGCAAAAAATGTTTTAAAATTGCGGTGCGATTTCAAAATTTTAAATCAGTCCATAATTTCTAGTCAATAAGATATTTTAGTTGGCAACATTTTCTCTACATAAAGTAGCGTGCAAAGGGCTGTTAAACAAACACATTCTCTTCCTCCCCCTCCCCCACTCTCTCTCTCTCTCTCATATTTACAGAAGTCTCCAAATTAAACGTGTCCGAGAAGTATGCAGAAACGTTTGGCATTGAAGATCTCCAGAGATTTTGCTTTAAATATTGCACGTGATAGATCTGATGAATGTTTATAAATCTGTACAAGTTCAGATTTTGTCCTCAGCAGTACATAAATACACCAACAAACTAAGAAGTAATCCAATGGGACCTTCCAACCCAGAATATTAATTACCAGGAACTGATCAATACACTTTTTATTAGCTGAGACACCTTAAAGGTGTCAGTGTAATGTCAGTGTAAACTAGTTGACAGTTTAACGTGATATAGTCTATCTGACATAACAGTAGGGCCTGGCATAGAATTCAAAACAAACATGGAGTGTGGGTGGTTTTGGGAGAGATGAGGGATTGTAGAGACTACTATAAATGTTAGTAAATAAAGCCTGTGTTAGTGGTCCGTTTCTTCATCTTTGTGTGTGGAGTATGTTGACCATTAGATCTCCTATAGTTACACGCCTTTTGTGCATGTAAATGTCTCAGCAGAAAAATTGAATGGCAACATTGCGCCATCTCTCCTGAGAAAATTATAGGTGATAGTGGTGTCTGCAACTAATGAGGGGAGGAGGGGGGGATGAAGCTAGGTTTGTGTTGTTTTTTTTCATTTACTTGAATACCTGACCTGGTTTGGACATACTTTGGGGTAAGCGGAGGACGCTTTACATCTTAGAATCAATGTTAGCCATTATGGCTGCTTATTAAGGTCACGCATGCCTGTAACAGTTCTATACTGTGTCATACCGACTCCGATGGTGCTAGATAATTAATATTATTAATGTTCAAACAGGAGCTTGTAACAAAAACCAGTTATCCTAGAAAATTAGACCTAAGCAGACGAGCTCTGCACTTAATTCTTTTTCCGCGCTAAATTATTGTAAAGTCTATAATATAATATATTTGCTCAAATATTGCAAAATATATTTGTACTGGCCTAGAATTTTTTTCTTTTTTTGGGGGGTAGAGTTTTATTTCATACAATCGCTTCACTAATTTTTAATGTTTTTGCTCATATTCATAATCTCTCAGGCATATATAGATCTGTGCATGAATCTAATCACATTTTTTTCCTATTCTTTCCACGGGGAGCGGAGATTTGACTGACCAGCAATGGCTGACCTGGACAACTGACCTCTGAGTCTTGAGGAAGGAGGTGTATCTGGCAACCAGAGGAGTTCCCTCACTGACCTGAAAATGACGTCAGAACAACACATTAAGATGAGAGAATACTAACACATCAAGATATCCACGAGCTGACAAGAACCTTATTTCAAGGAAGGCACAAGATAGAGAGAGCTATGAACAGATGGACTGATAACGACTGGACAACTAATCTAGATCCACCAATCTCGGCAGTTGCGACCGGCAACAATGATAGATTAAAGGCTTGTCTGCGACCAGAAAAACAAAAGAACGCTACCGGACATTGCATGGAAAATATGAAATAAAAGTTGAACAAAGCTCTCCTACTCTATTGGACCAGTCCTAAATTTGGATTTTGGTGTAAGAAATAAGGGATCCATAGTGAAAACATTACAGTTTGTGTGGCTATTTCGAGTGTCTGATGTTGGAGTTCCTTAGACTCAAGTGTATGTAGACAAGTCTGTAGAGCAGATTCACTGTAGCATTGTTTTGTCTTTTTGCGAGAATATTATTTTCGCGAATTCAACAAGGTGACCTTCACCTAGTCTACGAATTTAATTCCCTCGTAAAAAGATTTCGTTCGAATATTTTCAAAAGATATATTTATTACTATTATAAAAGTTCTGTACCATGCAGTTACCTCAAGCGAAATGCAAATTCTGTTAACTCAATGTTACAGCTTTTCAATATTTGGACACATAGATATACTGCTCAAAAGTGTATCTATCAAAATGAAAGGAAATGCCGAATTTTAATGTTTTATCGGCAAGCCTATAGTGTTACTTCAGATTGTTCTAGAATAATAAGAAAACTGTCTTGTGGGACTCGTGATAATTAAAATTTCGCGAAAAGTCCTCTCCGAAAATTACATTTTCTTAGAAAAAACTTCTACAGTATATTTTGTTTGTGTAATAAAAACGATGATATTAAAGGGCTTTCATTTTCAGATTCTAAACTCTTGCGGACTGTTCCGGCAGAGATAGACATGCTTCTATAGCAATTCCTGATGTTACTATCATATAGCACGTTATGTATGAATTGGCTGTGAAATTCACATCTGATTCTATCTCCAAACATGCACCAGGAAATGCCATATGCGCATGGGTGTCGTAAGGATCCTTAAGAGATCCCAAACTAAATACAAAGGCTCTCTAATGCATTCGTGTCTTCGTATCTTCACTACTACTGTAAAATTCTAAAATATGCATATTACTGCTCCTCATTAGAAAAGCAGCACCTTCGCAATTAGCTAATTTTTTTTATTTTTAATGTTAAGAGAAAGTGAATAATTATTATTTGGAGCAGCCTGTGTGGCAAACGGAGGTTTATACTAGTTTGTATGTTAAAAAGTATGCCACACTTTTCCCATGTGTACATTAAGATTATAATTATTCGTCTTCTGAACTGCTGGTAACTTCACTTACTGACTAAATTTGCTTTGCAATGTGTACAGTACTACTCCTACCTATGTTCATCGCTCGTATTCTTGCCAAGTTGCACTGGATGTTTCTAATGTTATTGAGTTCAAGAACTTGGGACTCAAGAGTCATATCAGCCTTGTACAATTTTCAGTTCTCAACAGTTTTGTCTAATTTCTAGATCTGCTCGGGTGATAAATCTTGAACACTGCCAAAACCTTTGACTGTGGATTATAATTATCGGTCATTTTAAGGCTTCACATAGGGCACACAGAAAGCCCATGCCATTGACTGGCTTGAACTTTGTCTTGTAAATCATATTATTAGAGAGCTTTCATTTTAGAGTTTGATCTTTTGCAGACCGTTATGGTTGGGACAGTCATGTGCATAATGGCATTTTCTGGTATTATGATCATATTTCATGTTACAAAGTACAGTAGATACGAAATTCAAATCTTATTTCCGTTTATAACATACAGTATGATCATAACACCAAGAAATACAGATGCCCATGCTTACCTCTTCATAAAGGTCTGCGCGAGATCCAAACTTAAAAATAAACTCTCTATCATCTGTAGACTTAAGGCATTGTGAGCTATGGAATATTGGATATCTGTGCAGTGACAACCTATGCTAATCTTTATAAATGTAAATGAAATTCAATGCTGGTGATGTTAGCAAACTAGTGCCTTGTTTTCGCCCACTACAAACCTTTACGGTACAAATCAAAATCGTTTTTGTTTGTAAACTGCTCCAAATTCTGTCCGCGTGTCATCGCTCACCATTTCACTGAATCTGGGCAGTTTCCATAAACGCCAGAAGATGTTTGATCCATAAAGATTTGTTTGAGAGCTTCTCGGGCAAGGAGATGGAGATTAATAGCTACGAGACGTTTATAATTTTAAAGTTCTGATATTTACAGACAAAAAGGCACAAGGTAGGCATTCACATATGACAGTACTTTGTGTTACGATCACACTACACGTTATGATTAGAATAATAGAATCAGACGTGAATGTCATGTCTACTTCGTAGCGTGCAATATGATCGTAACACCTGGAAAAGTCATATGTACATGCATTCCTCCTGTCATAACAGCCCAGATTTAAAATGTAAGGTCCTCTACCTCAATAAAGAGGTTGGTAAAACCGATCACACGAAGTTATTGAGCTGTTGATCTGCTGTTAATGTGTCCTCACTGGAAGTAATGCAGAGTTACTCCATACATTTAAACTCTTTTTGTCCTCACCCAATCTGTCCCTCTTGTCCCATTTCACTAGAAAATGTAATGACTACAACCACTGAGTTGGTGTTAATAAAAATCACCTGAACTCTCTGCAAAATGTAAGCCTTTAAACACCATACATGGAAAATAAAGTTAAACAAAACTGGGTGATTTTATGGACATCAAATATTGGAACTTCTGCCAAATGTATCAATTATGGGGTAATCGATTATATGTTTATATATATATATATATATATATATATTGTGACGAGTATATTGCACTTTACATTGAGAATAAGCCGTATCACTGTAAACTAAAGCTAAGTGAAATGAATCGAATGAAAGATGAAGTGAGAAGTGTAGGCAATGTCATAGAATTCCCTATTCTGCATTTGGTTTAGCATTAGGGCAGGTTTAGGAATGAGAAAGTATAAAGTTACCCCGCAAAGATAATGTCTAGGGCACTGTCCTAGTGGTGCTTTTGTTCCCAATCTCTACCTCTAACTAGAAGGCAAAAGGTGGAGAGTTCTTGGACATTGAGTGTGCCAAATATCAACAGTTACCATGTAATATTGGAGAACTTGCGAATTAAAGATGGGCTTGTTCACCATCGTAAGAATATCAAATCTACATAATACTGAATACTACATGAGCAACTTGTGCGTTTTTGCCATCACTTTTCGTGCTTATGAAAATCGCTCATTTTTTAAAAATAAAATAACAATGCAATCTTGCACCAATTCTTGCAACTCTTTGAGTTATTTTCATAAACACGAATAGTGTTGATGGTAAATGAATGTCATAATAATATACCACTTGGTCATGGTATAATTGTAGTTCTATCCAGATAAGCGCTTAAAATCTGTAATAGACTGTGTTCAATGTACAACAATACACCAGTATCTCTGTTACAATACACTTACAGAAAGCTTTCATTTTCAACAGTGTGTCTCTAACGGGCCGTTGTGGCAGAGACAGACATGCGCATATGGCATTTCCTGATGTTACGATAATATTGCACTTTACAGTGCGAATTGTTCGTAACGTGTAATTTTACCATAACACCAAGAAATTCCATACGTACATGCCCATTTCTTCCAGAACAGGTCCGTGAAAGATCCGAACTTGAAAATAAAAGCTCTCGGTGAGTCTGTAACTTTCAGTGACGGAGACATCTTAGCTAACAAGGCAATTTTAATGTGTAAGCATGCAGTTGTTGTCCAGGGAAATCAACCACACTCCAGTTAAACTCAATCTTTTTAGTATCATTCAGTTTTATTCAGATGGTGAATGTAGATGATCTCCACAGACAGCATATTACCACGTGTCTTAGATCTAAATATAGCTACAATGTTATTGGTAAATAAAAGGTAGGAAGTGCCCAATTTTGGCAGTAGCACTGCTTAGTTTTTGTTTTGTTTTTGTTAGAATGTGGTAGAATAGTTATTACCACACTAAGCTCCAAGCCTGATTTGTATTTGAAGCAAAACCTCCACAAGGATGGGCGGAACTTTTGACTTAAACAAAGTCCAGACCAATTCAATTCAATTCAATTCTGTTTATTAGCTCTTGCAGAATTCTGCACTAGAGCAATGCAAACAAATACAGAAATACATTTCAAAATGGTGAACAATGAGGGCACATACTTATTAACCAAAAGTGATCAAGCTGCGCTGTAGCTGCGTGACGCGAACGTACTATCTTTATTCCTATTAATCATCCACACTAGAGGCGCTAACCGCTCCGCTATTAGTACTACTAGTGCTTCTGATATAGATGATTAGTGGGAATAAATACCTTCGCATCATTTTGCTCAACCACAGCTAAAGTCGCTTTTGGTCTGGTACTAGCTTCCAAGACATTTATTGCAGTGTTATATACTATGAGATGTCTAGTCTGGAGAAGTATTATCTTAAATGGCCTCATAAAGCGAAAGTGCGCTATCCTAACCTTATTTGTAGTAAGGATAGTGTGGTTTGGCTTTAAGTGGCTATGGAAAGACAACCTTTTCCGATCTGAGCAATTCATTGTTAGAGGGAGGAAAGAAGTGTGGTGGTAACAGAATTCCATTCCTTGCGCTAAGCTTTGATCAGTGGTATAAATGCGGATGCAGATGTAAATTATGCGATATTACGTTTGCCAGTTGTAATGTTGTGGTCAGTTTTGTTCTCGAAAATTCACTTATGACATATTCAGGATTACACAATGATCTGTCTTTGACAACCTGATTACATTAGTTTGTTTCCTTAAGTAACGAAGGTCATTGTGCTTCAATTCTAAGTTATGAAATTTACATAGATCTAATTCTTCATAGAACTCAAGCCTAATGAACACATGTAGGAATTTTTTTAACCAAGCAAATAACCACAATTATCAGGGAGGCCGCGTGACTTTGGGCCTTGTCAGTTGTTCTCACAATCTGACGACTCAAGACTTCTATATAGGACGGTTGGTGCTGTTCTGTCCTTGGGAAAGGCACGTGATTCCCTTTTCCTCACTCGAATGCTTACCTGGCTTAAAAGCCTGGGATATGGGGAGGGGGGGCCTACGGCGCTGCACAGCGGCGACTAGCAATGTCTTTGTTAGGAATTTCATATTTAATACTGTGGTTTTGTATATAATGTATATTGTACTTATGTATATTTTGTATGGCACTGTAAAACGATTCACCTACGGAGTAAATAAAAGTCCTAATATTTAACTTTTCTTTTCATGTTCATTTTCATTTTTTTTTAAACTGCAACAAGACCTTAGCCAAACTGATGCGCCTGTTGTGTGGACTGGGTGGTCAGTATGTATCCCAAAATAAATTCCTCTGGGAGGCATTATTATCTTAGCGATCATCAACTTCGCTCATCCAGTTGGCCTTTATATATCTGATGCCTTCCTGGAGAATTTACATCTGCTGCGTTCTTGGGGACATTTATCTGGCAGTTCGGGATCGCTGGTTCCCACAACATGCACTTCATTTTGACACGAATAGTCATCACAGTGGCTATAATGCTGTATAAGTTGTTGTTTTTTGTGGTTTTTTTGGCGAGGATGTAATTTTCGCGAAATACTGAATGGTATGGTCATGTCACAGCTAAAAAAGTAACAACACAAAATGTCTAACAATAGGATTCCTGATGTACGTCTGCAACACTGACCTAAGCATGCCATTTTTCACAAATGTGTTTAATTTTACCCTGTGACAAAATTATAGCACTTAAGTCAATGAATCTTACAATACACATACGGTGGGAGGAGGGAGGAGACTTTTCTCCCTGGGGCAGGAGTGAAAGAGACATCTGAATTTCTTGTAATTGATTACAATGTTTCCGTAAATGAAAGAATCATTGTCACGATTGAAGTGGCCAATATTCAATCAATTTCAATTGTAAAATAATCTTTCTTGTCATTTAATGTGAGATTTGCACTGCGTAATGTGCAGTTGATATGACAATGTGCGGATGTGTTGTGTGAATGCTAATCAATAAGGGTTCAATTTCCTCCTCAGTCTTTCGGTATCTTTGTTAGAGTTAAATGGCGGCAGTGAGAACAAACTTGATATGGTCGCTTTCGGTAAGGGAGAAGGGCATGGGGTCAACACTGCACCCCTGGGACCCAGCTGGGCCAGGGTTATAGATGTAGGAACCTTTGTAACACTAATGGGGGATTTATTTTCGTTTGGGACATAGATGACCTCCATTAGTGTAGGCGGTGGGAGGGAGTAACAATGTAACATCCTAGAATAAGAACAGAATGCTAACTCCCTGAATGAAAGTAACAAACAACTAAGCAACGCCGCGCCAATCAGAAAGGGGTGGGACAAAAAAAAAAGGGGGGTTCAGTTGGAAAGTAAATATATGCAGATAATGACTTAAAGTGTAAACACTTATGAGACTCGCATTACTTTGCCAGATGAGCCTTTCAGAAAGCAAAAAGTTCTTAAATTGGTTTGTTTAACGTGATTCAGCTGTGGGTTATTACCAGAGCAAGTATATGAGGTGGTGAGGTCACTTGAACATCAAGAATTAATGGTATTAAGAAAAATATCTTAGTCCAGAATGGTCCGCTCACAGTTGGTGCAGGTCTTCAGCTGGTTCTTCTTCTAATGCCATGGAGGAGGTTGTGTTCAAAACAAGGATGGTGGTGACAGTTGTTCTTGTGGTGGTCATAGTGAGTTCATGAACTTAGGTCAAATAGTCTTTCTATTTGCATATATACGCCTTCGATGTTTGTTCTGTTTGCTTTTATTTAACGCTCCGTCCAGCAAAAAACTGGAGTCTTTATAGACAATACGTCTACACTGATCAGAAAAGTGACAAATGCACTAGGACACGCTGCAGCTTCGGTCAGTAGGCCCCTTGGCGAAAAGAGAAAAAAAAAGTGATTTGAAAAATGTCATCCTTAGCAGCATGTTCAACCCATTTGATCTCAATAGTAATGTGCATGTGTAACCTAAATATGTGGGTCCCTCTTTCCCAGCCCTTCTCCTCCCATTCTGACGGTTACAGTATACAGCCTGCAGTGAGATGAGCGTGGGTGGGCTGTGCTATGCTCCCTCCTGCGTACAATCAGTTCATAAAGCAGATGACACTAATCAGCACTGATTTATTAGTATGAAAATGTCTCTATAAAATCAGAAAATTGACCATGGGAAGTGGGAAAAGGGCTTCAATTTGAATTTCAGCTGAGATAAGAGCAAATACTTTTGTAAACTCAGAATAGGTGAGGTTTAGACACTAGAGAGGTTGTTGCTAGGTGGGTAAGGCTATCCTGTTTACCGTGCGATGTGCGAAAAGGCCTTAAATATTAGGCAGCCAAATTCACTGCCAAAGTTCTCAAAATCTGATTTGTCTTTTGGCATTTTTCTATGTCTCAAAATTTGGAGAAAAAAAAGAGTTCAACAATATATATTTATGGGAAGTATAATTGCATGGGACCCCTGGATACGCTAAGAACGGGCTTAACACCTCATATAACCACCAGTGGAAAACCCGTTGGCATCGTCATACCTATTGATTATCTGAGAAAGGAACTGGAATATGATTGCAGTTTGTTTGGTTTTTTAAGGGGAGGCAGGTCCTTTCCTTAGAGACTGTCATGCAGGAAATAATGTCTAGCTCACTACCATGAATGTTTTATCTTTCCATTAAGAATGGTGATCTAAACAATTTATTTGCTACAGAGCATCTGAATTGTCCCATACCCCATGTCTCTTTGATGCCTTTATGTTCATACTCGAGTATGTGAATTCTTTGTCTAAATACAGAATTGAGAGGAATTAAACACATACTTTGATCAAAAATGAAGTCGCTTTGTGTCTAAAAGTCTGCAAGCTTCAGCAATGAGCCTTAAGTGTGCGCACCTTCTTGATGGCGCACCGTGATGCACTAAAGTGCAGCAATCTATAGGTTATCTCATGTGACGCTGAGGAATAGCAACTGAGCGAATGGAATGCGCTATTGTCGATAGCAAAATTGACACTTTCCACCTTTCGTGGGACTCTCCGAAGAAATTGCTGGGATAAGTAATAAGTTTGGCAGGGGACTCCAGAATTCTTTACCTCACCCAAGGTGCTTTTGAGCTGATCAATTGCCAAAAAGCATCAGATTTAGGGAGAGTTTCTAACTTGAAATGAAAACCCCGTGAAATCCCATTGTTGGTTGTTCTTGGCTCATAAAAGGACGCCCTATTTTCATTTTAGCCCCAAAACAAACAATGACAATGACAACAAGTACAACCAGGGACAAAAGGCAACAGAGAGAAAAAAAGGAATACCCGTTCATGTCATTCAGCTGAGTTTAGAAAAACATTTTCTGCATTGGAAGAAGGGAGTAATTCCGAATGAGACTCATAACTAATGCTCCTGTCTCGACGGACATTAGGTTTAGGGACTCGCTTCGACTGATGCTCTTGTCTCAGTGGATATTGGGTTAGGGACTTGCTTCGACAGATGCTCCTCTTGATGGGCATTAGGGTTAGGATTAGGGTTATGGTTATGGTTAGGGTTAGGGTTAGGGTTAGGGTTAGGGGTAGTGTTATGATAGGGTTTGGATTGTACTAGTAAGCATAAAATCTGATTAGGACTCTTGAGTCTCATTTGGAATTCCTTCCTGAAAGAGAAACCAAGAATTGTAGATAAATACAAAAGAATGTCATAATGTTTAGAACTTTGGTCACAGATTGGAAGTAAACATAAGAATGCTTGCTTGAACAGGACTACCAGGAAGATACAAATTCATTTTGCAAATCAAACAACACCTAAAACTTCACACCGCTTCTCTTAGTAATCATTCGTTCTCTCTTTTACTCCGTCTTTTTCACTCTCATTTCCTTCGTAACTCCGTGTTACCTTATTCTCAGTTATTCATCATGCAGGGTCATCCGGGTATCGCTAGCCACAATTTCACCAATCATTACTTCGGCTTTCCCCTTCTCCAAAGTCACAGGCATATGATTGGCTATTTTGGTCTGTTACTTTGACTGTTATTGGCTGATGTATCTTTCACTCAGATGCCAGCGTTTGGTTATGCAACCACATTACTATATATATGCCCCACCAATCATTAATTTGGTTTTCCACTTGTCCAGTGTCACAGTCTTATGATTGGCTATTTTGGTCTGTTACTTTGGCTGCCATTGGCTGATGTATCTTTTACTTTCAGAAGCCAGATTGTGGTGATGCAACCACATTGCTATTTATATTACATAAGTTTTGTTTAAACTGGAAATGAGCTTTGTCGAAGCTGATTGATTTAAGACTGTCTTTTCTCTTAGAAACCTAGACTGTCTGGCTCGAGGGAACGTTAAACAAAGGCAAAAAGACCAAGCATCCAAGGCGTTTGCAAAACGAAAGACTATTTGATGCAAGCCAACTACTCACCAACATGAACACCACAAGCAGCACCACCACCATCACTGCCTTCATTATCAACATTACCACTACCATGATATCGGAAAAAGAACGAAGTGAATATCTGGACCAGCTGCAAGCGGAGACCATCCTTACGATGATACCAGCGATAATCTTCCTCACTTTACTGTCTGTCACTGGACTGGTTGGGAACTCGCTGGTCCTGTACATCTACTCGATGAAGTTTACACAGAAACCTGGCATAATTCTTATCCTTTTCATGGCCAGCTTCGATCTTATGGCAAGTGTGATGTCCATTCCATGTAAGTGCGAAGATTTCAGAGAGATACGGTCCTTTTTCTCAGAGGTTGTACGTAATGCAAAAACCTATGGTGAGCAACTCAACACCATAAGTGCATTGGTGTTTCCAAGCTAAATTGCACATCAGAGTGCTGAATGGTGCATTTCTTTTTCTCCAGTAAGCGTGATGATCTCAGACCAACAGCTTGACGATAGTACATTTGCCTGACACTCTGACATCGTGGATGGATGGATGGATGGATGGATGGATGGATGGATGGATGGATGGATGGATGGATATGGATGGATGGATGGATGGATGGATGGATGGATGGATAGACATTGGTCGTAGTCTTCCTCATCCCGTATATACCACACTTTTGGGAGATTCGGACCAGCGGCCGCAAAGTGTTGTCACCGCAGCAACTCTCCCCATGGCCAGTTTTCTCAATTTATAGGGACTGTTTAAAATTGCATATTTTTATGCCAGGTTATATTGGCATCTTCATACCTAAATACAGCATTGTGCATATGAGGCCTGGTTCACATATCGTCATAATCGTTCAACACTAGCCTAAATCTTCTTTTTTTTTAAGGGGGGGGGGGAGTGGGGGAACTTTTGAACTGTTCTACTACTTTGATCTTCTATTCATCTTTTTAAATATTAACCCCCAAAAAAGTTATATTTTGATGTTGTATCAAATTATCAATGATCAAAGTTAACCCACATCTACCTTACTATTTTAACCTGTGCAACAAGTTCACAGTACCAGATTTCTCAAATCCTCTGAACAGTGACGTAGGAAAATGTGAGATGAGCAAGATTAAAGGTCTTTAGGCATTTTTATACATGGGCTTTTCTGGATTTACTGTCTTGACACAGAATTGAGGGGAACTAAGAACATACATTGATATTAAATTAAGTAACTTTGCGCCAAAATAGATAATAGTGAGTTACGCACCTTGATTGCTACAGGTCTTTGACACCAGTCCTATTGTTGTTTTTTTTTCTTTTGGCCCTATTAACACTTTGTGTTATTCTACATATACTACTGTGATTTCGGGAAATTTCTTCCATGGAGGTTAAGGTACTTCTTTTGCCAGATCTTTTAACGGGAAGAAAAAGGGGGTCAACGCCCAATATTTTTTACAAATGTTTTTCGAAAAAGGTCACCTCGAATTCTGATTTGGTCCCTAAATTTTCATTTGACTGGTTTTGACCGCGTGCGAATACACAGGCCTACACACTTTATTTTTTTTATCTAGAAGGCGCAAATTGTATCTGAAACTTTAAAATTAGATGCTTTATTTAGATCACGGGTCATTTTACACATTTCTATACTCTGACACTGGCTGGCAGGGCCCAAAAAAGAGAGATTTTATATATTAGCGGATTAATTGGGTTGTACACAATGAGTGATTTGCCCCTCTAAGAGGTGTCACAAACCTACATTTCATTCAACCTATGGGATAAGGTTGTGTTTTCGGTGTCACGATCCACATTTTTTTCCATGCGTTATTGTGCCCTTTTCTAAATCAGTACGTTTTTGCACGCGAAAATGTGCATTAGAGTGCTGAACGGTGCATTTTTTTTTCTTTTGTGAATGGTGGTTATAGGAAATGATTATCTCAAAATGCAATTCTTAGTTCACAAACACATTTAACTATAGTGCGTTCACAAAAAGATGAACAGAGTTTTTTAAAAATATCTTTTTTCCTATTGAATGGATTGTTTCCAAATTTTGCACAGACTTCTAAACCAACTTGTCTTAACAGAAAATATTTTTTCACATCGTCTTTGTATCTGTGGTAAAAGTTTTTTTCTTAAACATTTGGAAATAAACGATAACAGGTAAGTTTCTCAAACATGCATAGTTTTACAGTATGAAAGTTGAAAATGTAAACATTTAAGAAGACGCATAGGTAGAAACTGCTTAAACGTAATGATCACAAAAATAATTTTCAAAAATCGCTTTAGAAGCCTTCACTTAAAGGCAACAGATTAATGCAAACGAGCAGAACAAAAACAGGATTGAAAAGACCTATCTAGAAGTAGTGCTGAAGTCAAAACCATTTTGGCATCTGAACGTAGGGGCATACGAAAGTTTGAGACATTGCCATTGAATAGAACAAGGCTGTAGAAAATAAAAGTATCAGGTGGTACATAGAAAACACTAGTGGTGCATTTTTGGTTGTTGCATGTGAGTCATAATGTGGAAGTGTGCACACCTACTAGACATTTGCTAGAAATGTGATGTCTGCTGTGAAAACCAGATGTGAGAACTGAGCAAAATGGTGGCAGCCATCTAAATCTTTTAAATTTGTCAGTGGAACTTTTTATCAACGGCGGCCGTGTATTGGAGGAGGATGTGGCAAGAATGAACTTTGTAGTAATTTGGTGCTCAATTTTTCAATAATAAAGAAATAAGATAGTTTATAAGAAACATTATATAGTCTATATACTTTGGAATCCTAAATTTCCATAATATGTATGCAATTTTCTTTAAGCAGGATGGTGCAAATAATCAAAATGCATCAAGACGCTACTGAGGCGCTCTCCTATGACGTCACACCACTGTAAATATACTCAATTTCTGACCAGGCCGCAGATGTAGTTTTTTACTAAGGATTATTGAGAAAACTTTTACAACGAACATAGAGGAGGGGGGCAAAAAATATTTTCTGTTGAGACAAATTGGTATAGACAATTGTGCAAAGTTTGGAAACAATTCATCCAGGAATAAAAAAGTTCTGTTGAAAAACCTTTGATCAAACAATGGTGAACGCTATACACATTGATGCACATAAATAATAGATGGGTTTCTAATACGTGTATCTCAAGAATAAGCTAGGTCATAGGCTGTCTTTTAATGTGATCTAACGAGATTCAGTATCATCTGTGGGGCAACCAATCACTGTCTAAGAATCTGATTCACTGCTATGAAATGAAATGTATTGTCTCCTATGATGGGTACCTGTCACTTCACCATTGAGTAGAATCAGAATCTCCGAGAGCTATTCAAACCCAAAGCTGGTTTTTTATCGAGAATCTGATTGGCTGCTGCGATTTGAAAAGGAAAACAAAATTAACCCCTGTCATCCCAAGTACTACCATCATCACCGCCATCACAACCATCCCAGCAATCACTCCACCACTACCATCATCTCCTTCCACACCACCATCACCGACAAAACAACACCGTAATTTTGAGATGTGCATCTTTGTCCACTCTCAGTTGAAATCTATGACATGTTCCATATCTGGGAGTTCAAGAACGCAGCTTTCTGTAAGTTCATAATCCTTGTGAAGACCTTCACCACCCTCACTTCAGCCATGATTCTACTGGCCATCGCTGTGGTCAGGTAAATATCGGTCATATTAATCATCACCAGCTTGTGTGGATAAGAATGTCAGATGAAAGTGTGCCATTAATCAGGTGAATAAGAGCACAGAGGCTGGTGAGTGGATGGATGGATGGATGGATGGATGGATGGATGGATGGATGGATGGATGGATGGATGGATGGATGGATGGATGGATGGACATATTAGTGTACTAAAGTTCAATGAAATTATTTTGTCTCTCAGGGACTTGGGGACATACAAAAGAGGGAACCTGTTTTGGGAATTGTTATACGTTATAAGCTACATACTAATTCCCAGGCTATTGTTGTGTAAGGTCAATATGAATTATGTGACCATTTGCACAATCATTGGGTTAATAATTTGCCATAGCGGCCACTTCAAAATACACTACTAATAATTTGATGATTTTTCCCGCAGTAACTGTAATGCCAAACTTTGCGTAAGGCTCATGTCTATCGCCAATGGCACCATAAAGTTGGCTAATAGATTTTTTGATGCACTATGGATTCTGGCTATTACGAGGTTTGGATCCTCACAAGACAGTTTTTGAACCTTAAATATCAGCTGCGCCTCATCGCGACACCTTCATGGAATGAGTACCTCTCACCTCCAAAAAGTAAGCCAGCACCTATGAGACACCTCCACCCTTATTTACCCGGCTGTCGTGTCAGTATGAATGTCAGTTCTCTATGAAATACGATCATAGAGAATGTTGTGATTAAGCAAACATTGTAATTACGCTGATTGCTATTAACCGGAGCCGACAGTATTATATTTATTTGGAATTTTCCGCAGATATCGCAAGATATGTTCATCCCATGGCTGGCAAATCAACCGGAAGCACGCCAAAATTATCAGCGTCTCCATCATTTTCCTGGCCATTCTCTTTGCAATACCGAACACTATCGTCTTGGGCCGTCAGACCAAACAGACGCCACGACCGGATATTCAAGGCACATTCTGCTCAACGGACGATAAATACGTGGAGACGTTGTGGCCGGTGATAAATGACATTTTTTATGTATTACTCTTCTTTGCGACGTGCGTCCCTTTGGTGGTTTTATACACTCGCATTGGAACTACGGCTTGGAAGCACAGGAAGCTACATGGAGTGCCACACGCGAGCGAGACAGGAACGAAGACTTTCCCGTCTTCGACGGAAACGGAAGAGAGACGCGTGCATGAAGTGGTTGTCCCCGAGCCCACGCCAAAAAAGGACACGCCACCTCCTTCATTTTTTGACAAACTGAGAAACTTAATGTCAACAAGTCCTGTAGATTGGGAAAGTAACGTTGACGACGTGAAGAAATATGAAAGACAGCGCAAGGTCTGGCAGACTCCATGGCGCTTCAGCGTCTGGTCCATAAACAACGGCGAGGAAATTAGGTCACCCACTACCGGCCATGTTTCCTTCCGGCTCAACAGATCTGAACAGGCTCAAAGCGGTAGCCCGCACTCTTTGCCGGAAGCAATATCTTCGGCTGATGAGAGTTCTACTCAAATACCTACATATCTTACGGATAAGTCGACAAATTCTTCAAAGGCTGTTGAAACCACCAACCAGGCCGAAAGATTCAAAGATGAGGGTTGTGATTTCTTCACTAAAATATTGGAACCCCGTCTCTGCAACGCAAATAACAACGCTATCGGTGCGCTTGAAGTCCAGCAACAGCCACGATTATCAGAATGCAACACCAAAACCGAAATGGATCGAACACGATTCCTGAAAGCCTCAAAGGTGGACAGGGTGATTAGAAGAAAGCCAATAGGACGTACAACCTTTATGTTGATAGGTATCAGCGCCATCTATGTCATTAGCTTCTTGCCATATTTGGGGCTCTCTTTCTTTAAGGCGCTAGACCCAAAGAGATTCAATGAGATGACTTTTGCAGAATCAGTCTTGTATAATTTTTTCGTCAGAACGTTTTTCTTACATGGTGCGGTCAACCCCGTCATCTACAGCTTGTGTGTCAAGGACTTCAGACGGGAGTGTGCCACTGTCATTAAATGTAGGAGTACTTAGTAGTCGATGGATGGATGGATGGATGGATGGATGGATGGATGGATGGATGGATGGATGGATGGAGGGAAGGAGGGACAGAAAGACGGACAGAAGGACGGACAGAAGGACGGAAGGACTACTTTTGGATAGATGGATGGATGGATGGATGGATGGATGGATGGATGGATGGATGGATGGATGGATGGATACATGGATGGATACATGGATGGATGGATGATTTAGAATCCTTATGATTATCAACATTTCACGGCTGAGTGAAACTTGCTCACTGATGTTTTGCCAGCTTCACCATCTTCGTCCCTAATCCCTCTCTTTCTGTCTAAAGTTGATATGCGTTCTCGTGTTTCCGTTGTTTGTTAATTTGTGAATTGACACGACCAAGTTTTAAGTTCAAGTTTATTGTATAAGATCAATAGTTAATCACACTATGCGTGTAACATATACATAATAATCATACACAAGTATTCTCCTTCAGTAAACTACTCTCTTTCTCTCTCTCTCTCTCTCTCGTGTGTCTGTGTGCCTATATGTTGGTCTGCCTGTCTGTCCGTCTGTCTGTCTGTCTGTCTGTCTGTCTGTCTCTCTGTCTGTCTGTCTGTAGGCCTGTCTGGCTGTCTGCCAGCTTGCCTGTCTACCTATCTATCTGTCTGCTTGCTTGCCTTCGTGCCTGCCTGCCTGCCTTCCTGCATGCCTGTCTGTCAGTCTATTTTTACCACTGACTAGATAAATTGGTACCTTGTCTACTTTGCCTGTGTGATCTTGAGTTCATTCGACCCTTAGGTCGTTTTTATTTGTCTGTGCCTCTTATCTGTATTTATTCAGTTGAATGCTTGATTCGTCTTTCCGTTTCTTTAGCACAAAATGACATCTCATTACGTCAAATCTCTGCTCGCAATGACCAGGCAAACGGGCATTACACCTTAGCTTCTGCTGTATATAAAGATATAGGATTTCCTGTTGTTACCTGTATTTAGAAGGTTTGGCTGCCCACATAGAATTTACTTGCTGCCTTGCGAGTATGTTTCGTGTACCGCTATGAATCCGTAGTTTACCACTGTTGCTGAAATGATTTCATCGTAGAAAGCCAAAAGGCCTAGTAAAGGGACCAAACCTAAGAAATTAAGGATAGTTACCAGTGAATTCATTGTTACCTCCCTTCAACCATAAGACCGCAGTAAGTATGTTTTCTAGGCGACTTTCAAATCATCACCTGGATGGAAGAATAAATAAAAATTGCTATGCAAAAAAAGTGTTAAGAGGATTCTCGTCTGATTCCGTTGTTTTTTCGTTGTTTTTTTAATTTTATTTCTGGCCGTTATTTGGGTTGGTGCTAATGGTGCTTCTCCTGCTGAAACAGCCGTTCACTTTGTATCCTCCTTTTTAGTCTTGCACAGTGGCGTGGAGTTTGTTCTCTCGCTCCTACTCTCCTCCTTTGCTCACAACCCTCCCTCTCCTCCTCCTCCCCCCCCCCCCCCCCCCCCCCCCCCCCCCCCCCCCCCCCCCCCCCCCCCCCCCCCCCCCCCCCCCCCCCCCCCCCCCCCCCCCCCCCCCCCCCCCCCCCCCCCCCCCCCCCCCCCCCCCCCCCCCCCCCCCCCCCCCCCCCCCCCCCCCCCCCCCCCCCCCCCCCCCCCCCCCCCCCCCCCCCCCCCCCCCCCCCCCCCCCCCCCCCCCCCCCCCCCCCCCCCCCCCCCCCCCCCCCCCCCCCCCCCCCCCCCCCCCCCCCCCCCCCCCCCCCCCCCCCCCCCCCCCCCCCCCCCCCCCCCCCCCCCCCCCCCCCCCCCCCCCCCCCCCCCCCCCCCCCCCCCCCCCCCCCCCCCCCCCCCCCCCCCCCCCCCCCCCCCCCCCCCCCCCCCCCCCCCCCCCCCCCCCCCCCCCCCCCCCCCCCCCCCCCCCCCCCCCCCCCCCCCCCCCCCCCCCCCCCCCCCCCCCCCCCCCCCCCCCCCCCCCCCCCCCCCCCCCCCCCCCCCCCCCCCCCCCCCCCCCCCCCCCCCCCCCCCCCCCCCCCCCCCCCCCCCCCCCCCCCCCCCCCCCCCCCCCCCCCCCCCCCCCCCCCCCCCCCCCCCCCCCCCCCCCCCCCCCCCCCCCCCCCCCCCCCCCCCCCCCCCCCCCCCCCCCCCCCCCCCCCCCCCCCCCCCCCCCCCCCCCCCCCCCCCCCCCCCCCCCCCCCCCCCCCCCCCCCCCCCCCCCCCCCCCCCCCCCCCCCCCCCCCCCCCCCCCCCCCCCCCCCCCCCCCCCCCCCCCCCCCCCCCCCCCCCCCCCCCCCCCCCCCCCCCCCCCCCCCCCCCCCCCCCCCCCCCCCCCCCCCCCCCCCCCCCCCCCCCCCCCCCCCCCCCCCCCCCCCCCCCCCCCCCCCCCCCCCCCCCCCCCCCCCCCCCCCCCCCCCCCCCCCCCCCCCCCCCCCCCCCCCCCCCCCCCCCCCCCCCCCCCCCCCCCCCCCCCCCCCCCCCCCCCCCCCCCCCCCCCCCCCCCCCCCCCCCCCCCCCCCCCCCCCCCCCCCCCCCCCCCCCCCCCCCCCCCCCCCCCCCCCCCCCCCCCCCCCCCCCCCCCCCCCCCCCCCCCCCCCCCCCCCCCCCCCCCCCCCCCCCCCCCCCCCCCCCCCCCCCCCCCCCCCCCCCCCCCCCCCCCCCCCCCCCCCCCCCCCCCCCCCCCCCCCCCCCCCCCCCCCCCCCCCCCCCCCCCCCCCCCCCCCCCCCCCCCCCCCCCCCCCCCCCCCCCCCCCCCCCCCCCCCCCCCCCCCCCCCCCCCCCCCCCCCCCCCCCCCCCCCCCCCCCCCCCCCCCCCCCCCCCCCCCCCCCCCCCCCCCCCCCCCCCCCCCCCCCCCCCCCCCCCCCCCCCCCCCCCCCCCCCCCCCCCCCCCCCCCCCCCCCCCCCCCCCCCCCCCCCCCCCCCCCCCCCCCCCCCCCCCCCCCCCCCCCCCCCCCCCCCCCCCCCCCCCCCCCCCCCCCCCCCCCCCCCCCCCCCCCCCCCCCCCCCCCCCCCCCCCCCCCCCCCCCCCCCCCCCCCCCCCCCCCCCCCCCCCCCCCCCCCCCCCCCCCCCCCCCCCCCCCCCCCCCCCCCCCCCCCCCCCCCCCCCCCCCCCCCCCCCCCCCCCCCCCCCCCCCCCCCCCCCCCCCCCCCCCCCCCCCCCCCCCCCCCCCCCCCCCCCCCCCCCCCCCCCCCCCCCCCCCCCCCCCCCCCCCCCCCCCCCCCCCCCCCCCCCCCCCCCCCCCCCCCCCCCCCCCCCCCCCCCCCCCCCCCCCCCCCCCCCCCCCCCCCCCCCCCCCCCCCCCCCCCCCCCCCCCCCCCCCCCCCCCCCCCCCCCCCCCCCCCCCCCCCCCCCCCCCCCCCCCCCCCCCCCCCCCCCCCCCCCCCCCCCCCCCCCCCCCCCCCCCCCCCCCCCCCCCCCCCCCCCCCCCCCCCCCCCCCCCCCCCCCCCCCCCCCCCCCCCCCCCCCCCCCCCCCCCCCCCCCCCCCCCCCCCCCCCCCCCCCCCCCNGGGGGGGTAGCAGGGGCGGAGGGCAAAAGAGAGAGTAGAGACCACAATAATGTACTCTATTCGTTTACATCAATAACAATGTTCACTAGAGTAGAACTTCAATTTTTCGTAAACCCGAGAGAGAAAGGCAGAGAGAGAGAGGGAGAGACAGACAGATAAAGACAGAGGGAAAAGCTGATTATCACCTGAGGTATTACGTAGAGTTCTAGCTACTTTCGTTTGATCATCCCGAGTACGAGAAATAGGCGGTCATTTTATTTGTGGGCGCTCCCTTGGAGACTCTAAACATCGGAAGTATCAGTCTCTAAACAAACCAAGATGACAGCCACTGATGCGGAAGAGCTAGAAAATAAAGGGCTGAATCTTGCAATACTTTATCTTTGTCTCATTCATTGGCATACATTCCGTGGTTGATTCTTGCTACACTCTCCTCCGACGCAAGGCCGTTGATAAAAAGTTCCATCAACACCTATTTAGCTGAAGATGGCGGCCGCCATTTTGCTGTGCTCTCGGTACCGGTTTGTCGCAAAGGATTTCAAATTTTCTAACGCCTAGAAGCTGCGCACACTTTCCGTCTGTCTGTCTCTGTTGCCTCCATGGCTTGAGATCTAAGGAATACGCTCAACATGCATGCACACCTTGATGATGGACCAGCGCACCATGATGCATTTAGATCTAGGTGCATGCACCAAGGTGCAGCAATCCTCGCCTCTCCTTAGTGACGTTGAAGAATAGCAACTGAGCCATACGGCTGAAATTTAGTGAAATGGGATCTGTTGCGACTGTTGTTATGATTATACTTTTATACAGAGGCTCTTGACAGCTTTTCGTAATTTGCTAGGCTAGTACCGCACTACAACGAAGCCGTCCCGGCACGGCCCGGGCCTGTCCCATATTAAAAATTGACATTGTAAAACCTGTATCTCACTAGGACAGGACACTCTCGCGACAGCCAGGTATTTTGTCTTGTGGTGTGCTGTGCTGTTTGGCCTGAAGTGTTTCTTTAATTCTTTAGTCTAAGCTCTTTCAAGATGAAATTGAGACTGCATTTTGCAATATCTATTTACTGCTTTGTTATATAATAATGGTTTGTTTTCAACAGCACTGATGAAGGATTCTACCCAGTTTTTGGATTTGCATCCATCTTGCTACCGGTATAAACAACATCCTTGCAAGCGATACAGCAGGAGTGAACACGGTTCACTTCGTGTCTAGGACAAATTTGTCCTAGTGAGGTTTAGGCTTATCATTTTTCACTACCACAAAACAAATTTCTTGGGACCGGGACAGTGCCGTCCAGACACTTTTGTGACCGCGCACAACTCCTCGGGACAGAATTGGATTGTCCTGTCTCGTCCCGATAAGTGCGGTACGCTCCTCTGTATAGTCTATTATATGTATTCTACAAAATAGGGACGGGACTGTCCCGGGACGACTTTGTCGTAGTGCGGTACTAGCGTTAACGAGAGCTTCAGGCTAGCGGTTTTCTCAAAGAAGTAAACTCCTGAGACCCTCCTGAGCCGTGACGAGTAAGGCTAGGGTGAGACAGTGCCCATGGGAGCATCCCTGAACTGTATCAAGGCATATCTAGTGACCCAACCCTTTGTCAATTTCTAGTAAATCATCCATCTAGTTGTGAATTAGGGTTACAGGCAGAGGTAAGGTTAGGGGAAAGATTTCCGAATGAGACTAACACCCTAACCGGAACTCATGTCTACCAATGCAGCCTAAACCCTACCCCTTACCCTACCATTAACCCTAATCCTAATGCCCATCGAGACAGGTGCATCAGTCGGGGCGAGCCGAGTCCCTAACCCTAAAGACCGTCTAGACAGGAGCATCAGGCCTGTAGCTCATTAAGAATTCCTCCATCTTTTTCTGTCCTACCTCTACAAGAGAAATTCCGAAAGAGACTCACTGAGAAGAACTTTAGTAACTCCTATCGACTGACGCTTCATCTTCAAAGATCATTAGGCGTAGCAGTGGGATAAGGGTTAGAGTTAGGGGTAAGGATGAGCGTGACGGTAGGGTAGACAGGTCTGGCATTGTGAATCTCAGTCGGAATTGCTTCCCCCTTCGAGAACATAGTGAGCTCGATCAGTAGCATCTATCTTGTGACTTGAAAACTTAGGATGATGTCAGAGTGAACCCTGTAAGTTTACAGCCATCTTCCAATCATTTGGGTGACGGGAGTATTTGCGACCAATAGTTTGATACATGGTAGCCGCAGGGAAATACCAGAGGGATGTTTGGTTTTCAGACTTGTGTTTGCCTCTTGCCTGATCCTGTCAGCTGCAGCAGTCAGTGGCCGTATGCATAACCCTTACATTAGTTAACGCAATGCGGTAACCACGGGAAACTCCCAAAACATTAGTAGTGCTCACTATTGTTAACGCAGTAAGTTAGTTAACGTATGGATTATGCCTACGGCAGCAAGACCTGTAGCCATATATATAATCCTTACGTTAGTTAACTTACTGCGGTAACCACTGGAAACTCCTAAAACATTAGTATCGTTCACTACAGTTACGCAGTAACTGCACGGATTATGACTGCGGCCACTGAAGTTCTTTTTTACGTCAACATGTAAAGTGTTCCTATGCGACCCTAAGCCTCTATCCCTAACCCTAACAGAGGTACATTTTAGAAGAGTCTCAGGAGTTTGTCCAGTTTGATCCCCTCGTTACATTATGTTTTGAAAGCGCTGATGTCATGAAAGCAGGAAGAGCACATTAGTTTGCACGTAGAAATAATTCAACACACACAAAAATTCGGATGTATGATTACATTGGAGACGATAGGGCAATTCACGTAGAGGAACTGTTTGTAACAAATTTCAAGGACTTACATGTACTTCCATGAATAGCAAAGAGGTGAAATGAATGAGAGGTCACGTGAAACAAGATAGCACTGAGCACCAGCGTTTTGACTTGACCCAGTGACAACAGTTAAAAGTATATTCAAGATCCTGCGATGCACAGTACATAGGTGAATCGCATTTGACGTCATTGTTAAGGCAAAGAGAGGGCATGCGATGCAAGTTTTGCGTCATACCTAGCACCAGTGATTTGATTGACCAATGAGAACAGCTGGATCTATATCAAGACATTGCAAAGCATAGTACATAGCTAAATCGCACATGCTGTCATGGTTAATTTAAAGTGCGGAAATACAATACAAGATTGCGTACCATCTAGCACCAGTATTTTGTCTGGCCAATGACAGCAGTTAGATCTATAGACATTGCAAGACATAGAACATAGGTGATTCGCACTTGACTTCAGGTTGTTCAGATATTCGATGTAAAAAAAAACAAGTACGGTGTGCTAAAACAGAGAGCCCTTTTAACGCAAACCAAGTGTCCGCTCGCCCAGGAATCCCACAGCAATGACAATCATCGGCAGCATCCTCAACACCTACTCCATAGAAAGCGTCAGCACCCCCAACGAGACCGGACTGGTATCTGAAGAAGAACGACACCGATTTCTTGCAGGGCTGCAAGCGAAGACTTCTTTCACGATGATACCTGCCTTCATCTTTCTGGGTCTGTTGGCTGTTATCGGTCTCATAGGCAACCCTCTTGTCTTGTACGTTTACTCTCTGAAGCTTGTCCAGAAACCCATCACCGTTCTTATCATCACTATGGCTTTCTTCGATCTCCTGGGCAGCGCGTTTGCCATTCCACGTGAGTGTGAAGTGTGCGAGCTGTCATAATGATCTCATTGTCACATCATCACTATAGCCACCGTTTCTATCACCAGCAACAGCATTCACTTCTCCCGCCATTGCCACAGCTGTTGTGCCCCTCTTCTTCCTACCCCTCCCTCCCCTCTCCACACCCACCAACAGTCATACTGTTTCCACCGCTAAATATATAAGCACAATACCACCACCAGCGTTGTCGTATTTTAATCTTCCCACCACTGTACCGTCAACATCATCCTTGTCACTGGCGCAAACATCACCACCTTCGCCAGCACTGCCATGGTCACCGTGACCATTATCACCGCAACCACCAGTTCCATCATCAGCAACAACAATGACCACTGCTACAACTGCAACAATTACCATACTCCCTCCCATCCCTCCCACCCCCACCAACAATCTCAGTGTATCTACCACAACTGAAAAATAATATCCACAATAATTACATATACTTAAATATAAATCTGTTAATTGCACCCCATTTAAAAAAATGTACTAAGACGACGTAAAAGGAAATGATCGGTAATGAAAATATCAGACAATGCAGGACCGTATGGATGCTTGCAGGATTCAGATAACAATATATATAGAGAAATTCTTGGGACTACATTGAAACCAGTATTAACAAACTGACAGTAAAGTGGTACTAAAATTTTACGGCTAGTTTTCGAATGCTGATGCTGTCTTCATCAGGCACACTGTGGAAATTAAAATGAATAACAGACATTAAAGTCTACTAAAATAAATAATAATAGACAGTGAAGTACTAAAATGAATAATAAACAGCGAAGTCTACCTGAATGAATAATAGACAGCGAAGTCTACTTGAATGAATAATAGACCGTGAAGTCTACTAAAATGAATAACAGAAAGCGAAGTCTACTAAAATAAATAATAGACAGCGAGGTCTACTAAAATGAATAGTTGACAGCAAAGTCTACTAAAATAAATAATAGAAAGCGAAGTCTACTGAAATGAATAGTTGACAGCAAAGTCTACTAAAATAAATAATAGAAAGCGAAGTACTAAATTGAATAATAGACAGCGAAGTACTAAATGAATAATAGACAGCGAAGTCTACTAAAATGAATAATAGATGGCGAAGTCTACTAAAATGAATAATAGACAGCGAAGTACTAAAATGAATAATAGACAGCGAAGTACTAAATTGAATAATAGACAGCGAAGTACTAAATGAATAATAGACAGCGAAGTCTACTAAAATGAATAATAGATGGCGAAGTCTACTAAAATGAATAATAGACAGCGAAGTACTAAAATGAATAATAGACAGCGAAGTACTAAAATGAATAATAGACAGCGAAGTCTACTAAAATGAATAATAGACAGCGAAGTCTACTTGAATGAGTAATAGACAGCGAAGTTTACTAAACTGAATAATAGACAGCGAAGTACTAAATTGAATAACAGACAGCGAAGTCTACTAAAATGAATAATAGACAGCGAAGTCTACTTGAATGAATAATAGACAGCGAAGTACTAAAATGAATAACAGACAGCAAAGTCTACTAAAATGAATAATAGACAGCAAAATCTACTAAAATGAATAATACACTGTGAAGTCTACTAATGACTAAAATGAATAATAGACGCTAGACAGCGAAGTCTATTAAATGAATAATAGACAGCAAAGTTACTGACTGAATAATAGACGACAAAGACTTTGTTGTCTATTATATATTTGTCTAAGAAGACTTCGCCGTCTATTATTTATCTAAGAAGACTTCGCTGTCTATTATTTATCAAAGAAGACTTCGCTTTTTATTATTCATTTTAGTTTCCATATTTTGCCTAATGAAGGAAGCATAAGCTTTCAGAAGTTAGCGTATGGTTTTAGCTCTTATTTACTCCTAGTGTATTTTCATCGATTCTATTGCAGTTCGAACGACTTTTATATAGATGTGAAGATGTCTTCCTTTTTTTTTTTGCCATAGGCTTTTACACCCCTCATTAACAATATAAAATATCGTTGGTCTTCCACAGTACTGGCCTCGTTTATAAATGACGTATAGTCAGCTTGACCGGTAACATGAGAAGACCGCGGAAATGCCAAAATACTTTTCACACATATTTTTAAATTTTTCTTCCAACTTTTGACACATAGAAAAATCCTCAACACCAATTAGAGGTAGTGAATCAGTATAACTAATAGTTTAGGCCTCTTCTCACAGAAAACAGGGTAACCTTACCCATCTAGCACCAGCCACACGGTTTATAGTTCAGTGGCTAGACCTCGTCTATTCTGAGGCTACAGTGTATACTCCCCAGGGAGGTAAGAAATTCTAGAGTGACCTGGCCTGCTGGGGTGATGATAATGTCAAGACGCGTGAGCAGACATCAGTTTGGATAGGAGACTTATAAACCACATTATTATTATTATTTTTATTATTATTATTATTGACATTTTAATATCTGCATATACATAATCATAACAATCACCATCTCCATCTATATTGCCTGGAGCCGCCAACGTCATTCCTGCCACCCCTGTCAATACCACTACCATCACCACCATCACCGCTTGTAATCATCACACTACTACCACAATCATCATCACCACCACGCCTCTATCATCACCCTTCTCTACCTTTTCCGCAACACCACCTCTATCAACATAATAGCCACCACCAGCATCATCACCTCCACCACTACTACCACATCACTACCATCACCATTACCCACTGTCACCACCACCATAACCAGCACCATAATCACCACGACCACCTCCATCAACATCATCACGACATTTCCTCTCCTATCCAGTGGAGGTCTATGACATGCTACACATCTGGGAGTTCACCGACGAGGTTTTGTGCAAGATCACTATCTTCGTAGCTTCTTTTACTACCCTCAGTTCAGCCGCAGCTCTTCTGGCAATCGCTTTGACCAGGTATTTGCAAGAACAAGTTCAAGTTTTAACAAATGAAAAAGCTTTTTTAGTTCGTCCCGCTATAATTATGTGGTTTTCGGTTATTGATTTTTTTTAATGCCACCGGTTTGCTTTGTAAACATTTTTTAGTCCAAACTCTATCAATGTCAAAAAAAAATGGTCTCTAGTCTTGTTCAGGTCTGTTGAAGGAGGAGGCTTTGCAAAATTTGTCCAATATTGATCAAAGCAAACCGGGGATATTGACACAAAAAAAAGTTTATTTTTGGACAGACTATAGTAGGCCCGTTTTCATTTTCAACTTTCATTTTTCCACTATAGTACTGTAGTTGTAGTAGTAGTAGTAGTAGTAGTAGTAATAGTAATAGTAATAGTAGGAATAATAGAAGTAGTAATAGTAGTAGTGATACTAGTAGTATAGTAGTAGTATTCGTGGTAGTAGTAGCGGTAGTAGTAGTGGTAGTAGTAGTAGTAGTGGTAGTAGTAGTAGTAGTGGTAGTAGTAGTAGTAGTCGTGGTAGTAGTAGTAGCCGTAGTAGTCGTAGTAGTAGTAGTGGTAGTAGTAGTAGTAGTAGTAGTAGTAGTAGTTAAAACGTATACTACTCACGCACTGCATTTTCACTCATCTGCCAATTATTCAACAATTATTCACAGAAATCTAAGAACTAATACACAAAATCCTATCATTAAAAATTTGATCTTTCTTTATTATAGACTTTCAATTGAGGTGTGCCGACGATCTTGAGGGAAGGGGTGATGCTTTTTTTTTTTAGGGGNGGGGGGGGGGGGAGAGGAAGGAGAGGGAAAGAGAGGGAGCAACCACAGTCGTGCCACATATATGTATTTATACTACCCTTGTTGTAGCAAATGTATTGTAGTCAGATCTATTGAAGAACTTGACATTATGGCGTCAATCTGGTAATTCTGGTTTATATGCAGTATTCGTGTGCCAATCTGCAAACATCTGTCCTCAGCGTAGGCTTTTACTTTTGCCGCATCCCCAGTTAATCTCTAGCCTTTGGTTAGGTGGGGCCTCGCTAAATCTCTTAGACCGAGGACAAATGTCGCATAGATGCTTCTTCGCCGTTTATGGAGGACTTGCAAATTTGATATCCTTACTTGCAGCGACATGGATCTCCATGGCAGATAAACCACGCCGCAAACAAACGTATTCAGCCGCAAATTTTCACCTAATCTGTAAACATGAAAAGACTGCAACCTTAAAAGTGGTCCGCTTGCTGGCTGAATGAGTCCGCTATTAATATTAATTTCTTTGCAAGTAGAGATCTCAGATTTGCAAGTCATCCTCAAAAGCTAAGAGGAATGCGAGAGAGGTGAAGTTTGTGCCCGAGATGGTCCCTCTATGTCTTCAGTGAACGTAACGCAGCTTTTTCAGCACCTTAGGCGTGCGGAGAAGTGAGCAGTATTCGGAATCTTCTGACACACACCGGAAGTGGTAGCTCAGCAAAATGGCGCCCATCATCCACGATTTTAAACCTGTTAAAAGGAACTTTTTAGAAACGGCCTTGTGTGGAAGGAGGATATGACAAGAACAATGATGGTGTGTATGTGATAAATGAGGCAAAGATATAAATAAGTATATCAAACACCACTCGCAAATCAGAGCACTCTTTCCTAGCTCTTCCGCACCAGTCGCAGCCTTCTTGACTTGCTTAGAGATTGATACTTTTGTTATATAAATTCTCTGAGGGACCGCCGACGGTATAAATAGGATCCCCCTTTCGTTAGCCGGCGGGATCAGACAAACGTAGCCCCAGGTCCATGGATTAAACACCGGAGGCACTCTGTTGCCTACTTTGTCTATTTCATTGAGTTCCCCATAAAAAAAAAAAAATTGTTCTATTTTGGAGTCTCCACTTTCTGTTCTCATGATATGTCCAGCTCATGTCTGTTTTCTTTATTGAATGGTTATGACGTTGGACTCAAGTACTCAAGGTCGTGGGTTCGATTCCAGACCTCGGTTGTGTAGTAAGTGCTTTGGAAAGTCTTTCATTCACAATTTCCTCAGTCCACCCGGCTGTAGGCATTGTAAGATCATGTCAGAATGCTAGTGATCAGCGCCTGTAAATGGCTGCTGCACTATATGTTCCTCAAGGAGTGGAGAAAATCTTAGAGTGAACAGGCCTGCAGGGGTAATAATAATGTGCAGTCGCTTGAGCGGGCATTAGTCTGGATACGAGACCGCAGTAGTAGAAGTAGTAGTAGTAGTAATAGTAGTAGTAGTAGTAGTCGTGGTGGTGGTAGTAGTAGTAGTAATAGTAGTAGTAGTAGTAGTAATAGTAGTAGTCGTGGTAGTATTAGTAGTAGTAGTAGTAGTAATAGTAGTAGTGTAGTAGTAGTAATAGTCATTAATGCAAAACTATGTAGAAAAAAAAAAAGCTATCTTTTCTAAATATTTTGCAGATATCGCAAAGTATGTGTTCCCTATGGTAAGCAACTCAGCCTGAGACAAGCCAAAATTGTCAGCGTCTCCATTGCTTTCGTTGGTATGTTATTCTCCATACCGAACACTGTCATCAACGGTCGTCACACCAGAGGTACGCCGCGACCAGATATCAAAAGTACGGAGTGCGAAATGGACGACCGTTATGCTGACACGATGTGGCCATTCATAAACGGAGGGTTTTACATTGCTCTCTTCGTGGTGACTTCCGTCCCGTTGATCTATTTATACATTCGCATCGGCATCACGGCTTGGAAGCACAGCAAACTCCACGGAGTGCCATTCTTGAGCGAGCCACCAACCAGAACCTTCGCGTCCACCACAGAAATGGCCGCCCCAGAGCCGATGTCCAGAGCCATGTCGAGGCATTCCATGGTAAGTACAAAGAAATATGAAAAATCATTTGCCAGTGCTGGAAGCGATGTTGACAACATGCCACAGGTTGACAAGGAAAACCGGAGGCGATCTTTAAACAACAACGCGGAAACAAGCCTACCCATGATCAAAGATTCCATCTGTCTGTTCAAGGATTCCTCTGGCCGCTATCGGACACAAAACCGTGATGACGCCATTGACGAGGGGATGCCAGGAGTTGAATCTGATCATGCAGAACCTCGTACTGCCACTGATCTGCAGTACAGCGTGGGAAGGGACCACGAAATTGACATAGGAAACCATTCTTGCGATGTCATGGAAGAATATCCTGATTCCAGAAGAATAACTCTTAGGAAGCGTCAAGTCGCGGGGAATAAGCTCAGTGATCCGGATGTTGTTGAAGCTGAAAATGGACACTCCATAGACCCTGGTAATGCCACTGATCTGCACTATGGCAACATGATGGACCACGGAACTGACGTCGGGAACTATACTTGTGAAGTCAGGAAAGAATGTCATGATGCCAAAAGGATAACTGTAAGAAAGCGTCAAGTTGTGGGAACTGAATTGGGCTATCCGCCTGTAATCCTCAGAGGTCGATGTGCGGAGCATTCTAAAAAGGAAAGTGAACCTACTAGAAGATGGCGGTCCATTTTTCCTTTCCGGGATAAGACAAGGCGAAACAGACCGTTAGCAGTACTTCATCAAGACTCAACTGAAACAACAGAGGGAGACAAGAACTGTGTTGACAATGATTTTGCAAATCCTCCTGAAACAGATGTTAGTACTTCAAAAGAAACTGTTCCAGTTTTTGCAGCTGATTCTTTAAGGATACTCGAGATGCCTGGAAAGGGAGACTTCTTTCAGGTCCCTGAAACACAGGAGAGCAAATTTGCTCAGAATGAAATCTCACACGATCCTATTCATGCGATGCAGAGTGCGATTTCAAAGGTAAAGCAACCACATGATTCTTTTGGAAAGCCGGAAAGTATAATCACTGTAGAGATGGGCAAAACAAATCTATCCCAGAAAGAAATCATTAAGTCTCAAGGCAAGGATGTTGATGTACCCTTGACTAGTGTTTGCCGAGAAAGAAAGCATTATTCGCTAGACGAAAGATCTCAGTCTACTAAGGATGGTAGTCAGAATCTTTCGTTTGCGGAGGACCCCAGCGGTACAAGTGTCACTACCGGATTAAAATCTGATAAGTTTGATACACTCTCTTCAACACTAAGGACATATGACACAAATGGCAACGCCACAGGAACAGGCAGCGGGGTAATTCAACAGGGAACATCAGGAGCCACATTATCACAAGCCAGGCCTGCTTCAGAAACAGTTGAGCAAATGGGCACTTCTTCCGATAAAAAGACTGACTTGAAGCTGTCTCCAGCCCCAGTTAGGAGGAGGCCTATGGGACGGACAACCACCATGTTGTTTATAATCACTTCCATCTATGTGGTTAGCTACCTCCCAAATTTAGGCTTGTCTGCCTTCAAGAATTTAGATCCTGTGGGATTTCGAACAATGTCTACTACGGGTTTTTTCTTATACAATTTTTTTGTGCGGTCGTATTTTTTACATTGTGGAGCTAACCCTGTTATTTACAGCTTGTGTGACAAAGATTTCAGGAGGGAGTGTGCCTCAGTCTTCAGGTGTAGGAGAGCATAGTAGCTGATTGATGGATGGATGGATATATAGGGGGGAAGAACAGGAGGGTCGGACGGTCGGGAGAATGGATATATAGATGGATGGATGGATGGATGGATGGATGGATGCATGGATGGATGGATGGCTGGATGGATGGATGGATGGATGGATGGATGGATGGATGGATGGATGGATGGATGGATTTATATAATTTAAAGGTTTAACTGTACTCAAAATATCACAACCTCATATTATTTTTAAATCTTTGTTTATGTGAGTTGATAAACCAGGTTTGTATCTTTTGATCTATTTCATTCTACTAATTCAATTTAAATACTCTACCTCGAACTGGCTTGTGGTCTGCATTTTATGAATAAACAATCGCTCGCTACTTCAATCTTTGGCCAAGTGCGTGGGCAAATTTCTGGTAGGAACTTTGTCTTTACGATTTCGTTTTTGGTTTTTGCCTATTTGAGTCGTTCTTCCACTGTTTATTTGTATGTGTATTTATCCTTTTGGTTATTAAATATGTTGAACGATGTTTAATATATTGCTGCTTCCGTCCACCTGCCTCCAACCGGTTTCCTTTTAGAACTCTGAAACTTTGCCTACACCCATGCCCCTGGTTGTTAGCATCCGAGGTTCGAATCCTGCCACTTGTCGAGTATCTGATGGGAGTCAAAGAATACCCATCTGTCGAGAAGGCATCCACTTTTCGGGAGCCTAACAGGAGTTCTCGGAGGGTCTGACGAGGGTTCAAGGACAACCATTTGGTGAGGGTCTGTCGGGGTTTCCAGGTCATGCACTTAAAGAGGGCCTGACACAGGGATCCAAAGATAGCTATTGTCTTGAGAGAAGTCAATGAAATAATAATTTTTCGAGGATTTGATGAGAGTTCAAGGGCATCTGTTTGAGGGTCTGGCGAAATTTTCTACGGGATTCACTTGTCGAGGGTATGACGGGGATTCAAGGGTAACCATTTGTTGAGGGTCTGTCGGGGTTCCAAGAGCATCCACCGGAACAGGGCCTGACAGAGAGCCAAGGATATCTACTTGTCGAGAGTTTGACGAAGGTCAAAAAGCACCCACTTTGTCGAGGGTTTGATGAGATTTCAGTGACACCCACCTTCAATTTTCATGAACTGTGGTTGAGCATCTATATTTGCTGACGACTATAAATCTAGACGAAGAGAAACCCAACGGCAGTGAAAATAATTTTTAAAAAGAACAAACGACGACACATATTCATACACCTAAAGGTTTCCAAGGGTTCCCATTAAAGTATTCGTAAGCGGGTTAAAGATCAAATTTATATAACGTGTGACATAGCAAAAAAAATATTACACACGTTCAGGTTGCATAGGCCAAACTGTAAAAGCCTCTTTGAGTCTTTTAATGAAAATTTCTCCTCGAACCACAGGAACGTTCCGAGATGGCCAAGACTAGTCTACAGGTCTGGGCCACCAGTGTGCGCAAATTATATACTGTTTACAGTGAGGGTCCTTCACCTAAATTTTTCACAATTTTAAATTACATAAAAAGGTTTAAAAATTTGGCCTTCTTTTGCAGATCACAGGCCCGCAAAAAATGAAATCCGCTGAAGCCATTGGGAAACACTGCCTGCAACAATTATTATATTTTTTTTTAATTAAAGACTGAATTTCACCACTTTTACGGTGTGGTTTCATGTCATACGATTTTTTTCTACACAATCTGTCCAAAAGACAGATTTTATATTCTGCTACTATCGACTCTGATAGTCCAATTTTTATTCTACCTGTTAGGCCCCTGTGACCTTTATGTCACCGGAAAAAGGCCCTGTTTATATCATAGTAATGAATAGTGCTCGCCTTATATGTTACTAAATCTCTCGTCATTTTTTTTTTTTGATAGACTGATCTTAGCCTCTCGGTAAAGACCGAGGCACTCATTGCTCGGTGGAACCTCGCAGTGAGCGCTTCGGTCTAAAGCTCGGCTGGGATCAGTTCATCTAAAAGAAACACTGACGAGGTTTCCCCATTTATCGGCCAGTAAGAAGTCAGATCATTTCCCGGAAGTGAGTGGCGTATCTCACCAAGGTTTTAAAGTGGAAGGCAAATGTCTGCCGCGAAAATGACACGAGAAATCGGGATATTTTCTCTGGCCAAGTAATCATGGAAATGTCGATATATTGGCAGACATGTCATTGATATATATTACTTAGTATTCAGAAAAGGCGCAATGCATAAATAAATTCTTTAGATAGTATAGTTGAGCTGACGTCGTCTTGGAGTGCGCACCTCCAGAATGGCGTACCGTCGCGCACCAACGTGCAGCACTCTTCATCCCAACTCGATGACGTTGAAGAATAGCAACTCATGTAATGTCCAGATGTGAAACTACTGTGGCTTTGGTTAAAAGACTTTGAGAAAGAGACACCTGATAGCGTTTTGTAAATATTCAGACGTCATGAGGACATCATCATAGTGGGGAGAAATTCCGAATAAGACTCACATTTGATGATCCTGTCTCTACGGACATTAGAGTTAGGGACTCGCTTCCTTTCACTGATGATCCTGCCTCGCTGGGCGTAGGGTTAAAGTTAAAAGCAGGATAAGGGTGAGGCGATACAGGTAGGGATAGGGTTTGGGTTATAGTAGTAGGCGAGTTACTGTTAGGGATGTGAGTCTTATTTGGAAATTCTGCCTCATAGTTGCCATCTCAAGAGGGCATGGCAAAATCTTAAGGTAATCCACTACTCTCCCATTGAAAAGTAAAGTGCACTACTGTGGTGCGCACTGCCCTTTTCGAATTCAATACATTTTACTTGCAAAATTGCGCACCAGCGTGCTGAACAGTTGTTTTTTTTCTGTTACGGATGATGATATTAGGACATTTTTATCTCAAAGAACATTCGTTACTTTACAACCAGATGTCACACATGTATCAAAAACACGTTAAGGCACATACTTACAGAGGGATTCTCAAGAAAATGATGGAACTAAAGGAAAAGGCTGTCTCTCATCGTAACAGAACGAGAATGAACTTCACAAATATAAAATGCTTCTGTAAGTACATGCATTACTGTATCTCAGGTATAATTGTGTTAAATCTGATGGTCACGCAACAGCTGCAGTTTGAGATACAACGTTCTTAAGATCACTATCCTCAACAAAGAAACGTGCACTCTTCAGCATTTTGATGCGCAATTTTGCATGTTATATTACTGAATTGGAAAAGGGCAGTGCGCACTACAGTAATGCATTATACTCTACAAGTGTAGAGTAGTGGCTCACCTTAAAGTGTCCAAATGCTGAAACACTCGCAAGACTTGTTTGGTTCAATGTTGGGGAGAACAAGGTTAAGGAAGTAAAGCATTCTTGGGAGAGTTCGTAGACAGTATCATGGTACCCTTTCACGCCATACCAGGGAATTCTCTCACTGATTGGCTGGGAAAAGGTAAGGGGAGGCGTTTGTAAACAAAAACGTCTTCTGGGACAGCCCTTAGATATTAACCATTGTGTAGGCCTATTCTATCAACTTGAAAACACGTGTCACTTTGCAAGACAAACTACCACGGCTACAGACTTCAAATTTGACGTGGGGGCACAAAAGATACATCGACCGTCATAATGGCCCTCGATTTTTGCCATGTAAAATCGCTAAATTTGAAAATAAAATTTACCAAAAAAAATCTATTCCTTCTATGGCTGTTAGTAATCCCGGTAAGGAATAAAAAAAAAATTTCGGTAATGGATGACCTCATCAAAATTTGCAAACGTGGAAGTATTCATCATCAATAACAGGGCTATGTTTGTATGGTCCGTGCAATCTGACATATATTGGAAAGCCACATCCCTTCCTTGTATTCTGTGGGGAATTCCCAGCAAAGGGTACCCTTTTTGTTGATGCTCGCTAGTTACAGTGTGGAAGGCTGCATACCTACTAGAGATTTGTTAGAAATGTGTCGCATTTTGTACAAAACCGGAAGAAAATTCTCGGCAACATGGCGGCAACCATCTATGGTTTCAAGTTTGTTAGTGGAACATCTTATCAATGTCAGAGGAGGATGTGGCAAGCATCAATGGTGAGCAATAAATTAGGCAAAGATAGAAGTTTAACAAAGGTCATTGTTTCCTGTGACTTCAGCATTAGTCGCAGCCATCTTGGATTGCCTAAAGATTGATACTAAGGAAGGGGTATGGCTGTCGATTTTGTCCAAACAAACGCAGCTCAGTTGATTTTATTCCGGAACACGAGTGCTTGAGAGTCTCACTCATTACAGAATACTATTCAATCATCCTCTCCTCCCCTCTTCTTGTTCCTTTCAACTTAGTTTCTGTTAATCGAAATGGTTTGACAAACGCAGTTCAGTTGATTTTATGCCTGAACACGACTGCTTGAGAGACTCACTCATTATAGAATACTATTCAATCATCCTCTTCTCCCCCCTTCTTGTTCTTTTCAACTTAGTTTCTGGCAATTGAAATGGCTTGACTGATATCAGTACGAATAGTGAACAGGGGACGTCACGATTGTTGGCAAAGAATTGCTTATTGTTCATCAGATGCGTTCAAATAAAATGCATGAATCGGATGTACATGGCTGGAGATATGTGGTATTCTAAATGCAATGTGCAGTGAAAAGGAGTGCGTGAGTAGATTTTCATGATGAGATTTCTAATGGCCAAGACAAAATCTTTTACTGACTTGTGGGAATTATGGATATATTTAAAGAAAGTGGTTTTGTCCTAGGGTATGTCCGCAGTCACTGGTTTTCGAGTGTGGGGCCAAGATAGCACTGGCAAAAATTAATAGCGTAATATATCCTAAAATTTAAGGTTCTTTGACCTATTAAATATAGTAAAATTTCCTTCATAGCGGTAACCAAACATTTTATAAATGACTGGTAAAAAAAATAATAATAATAATCATAATAATGCGGTTTATAAGTCTCATATCCAGGCTAATGCCCACTCATGCGACTTCAGACTATTATTACCCCAGCAGGTCTGGTCACTCTAGGACTTTCTCGACTCCCTGGGGAGTCACTATAATCTGTCTACAATCATTTTGCAACCACTGGGGAACTTCCAAAATCTTCTCTTTTTTTCAGATTCTCTACTCATTTTAGCAGATCGCTATGGACCTCGAGATGGGTGGTTAGTTGCAGGCCTGTGCAATTTCCCCAAAACTGACTATGGTCATAACCGTTCTCTAGTTTTACCAGGAGAGGACAGTCCTGCAGTGCAAAACATATGGTGTTTAGTCTGCCTGCAGGTACTGGCAGAAAAGCTGGGCTGCTTTTGCCTATCGTATGTGGGTGCTTGTTGAGCCTGCAATGTCAGTCCATAATAATCGGCCTTTTGAAATGAAACTAAGCTCCTACTCCCTTCCACATGACCCAGTCTATGACTTTACATGGACTACTTAAAGTTTCATAACTTTTTCCCAGGTCCATGTAACATCTTCATACTAGTACAAGATGTCTACACCAGGAAGTAAAGAAAGACTATTTTCATGCTACAATAACCACGCAGACAGCACGTGAATGGTATCATTGATGCACTGAGGACGACAACAATGAACAAAGACAATAGACAACAAGGAAATAAATCAGCAATACTTGGATACCACGCTCGTCGTCCACTTACTGTATCTCCATCACAAAGGCCAGATTTTAATAATCTCAACGCACACTTAGTACAACAAAATAAGGAAGACCATAATATTGTCGGTGAGTGAAGGAAGAAAGGCCATCCTTTGACACAAGCCAAGTCTACACCGGCCATGAGCGCCGCGGCAACCATCAACAGCATCATGCACACCACGTCCATCAGCACCATCAGCAGATACAACACCACCAGGGGAGTGTCAGCGGAAGAGCGACGAAGGGTCCTGGAAAGTCTCCAAGCTAAAACCACCTACACCATGATACCTACTTTCATCTTCCTCATCAGTGTAGCGGTCGTCGGGCTTATAGGCAATCTTCTGATCTTGTATGTGTACTCCCAGAGGATGACAAGGAGACCCATTACACTCCTCATCATTGTTATGGCATTTTATGATCTGATGGGCAGTATGATCTCCATTCCATGTGAGTGTGAAGTGTGAGCTAAAATTCATGAACGTCAAATCCATTTTTTTTTTTTACCACAGAAACAAAACAAAACAAAAACGGAATAAAATGCTGTCTCATTTTCGTAGAAATGCACTTAGCCTGCTCCACTGTTGAATACTGTATAAATGTAATAGATTTTAGTTTTTTAAGTTAGAACACACGGTGCTATGGTACAACCACAAACAAAAAGATCATTCTATGGACATTGCTTCGTGCAAAATTAAAGGAAAAAAAAAAGACATTGGCTCACGCTGGGAAAGAGCACTAGTTAGTGATGGGCATAACTTCGATCCGAAATCGAATCCATCGAATCCTCTTTTACCCTAAGTTTGAAATCCAGATTCAAATCCTAAAATTGATGTGGAATTGAATCCTTCGGTTAACAGGAAGTTTAAAACAAAACAAAAAAGTAAAAAAAAGATTGGTGAGTAAGAAATCCCTGTGATATATTAAAATTCTGGTCTTTGTTCAGGTGTACAAATGGAAACTACGATAGTAGTGAAGCTAGAGGTCTGAGATTATTTTGGAACAAAATTCACAGTAGTATTACCAGTCGAAAGAGTTAAAACCTGAATTTCGGTTAGGGTGGCGTTTATCAGAGTATACTGCACTCAGGTGACGAAAAGTGTCTTTTTGGTTTCTCGCAACAGTGCTCAGATCTGGCTCGGGTCCCGAAATGTGTCCAGCTTAAGGTTTGAAATATGGCTATGTTTGGTTTAGTGCTTGACCTACGGGCAAATAAAAACGTCTTATCGGGGAGGTGGGAGGAGAGAGAGGGGAAGGAAGGGTGGGGGNGGGGGGGGGGAGGGGGGTCAGAAAACGTATGCCAGAGGAGAAAAACTTGACCTGTTACCAAGAATGAATCGTGCAACTTTGGTCGTGGGACCTTATAAAATCGGTTTATTGGTATCTATATTACAAAATATCGGTAGTGATATTTACACGAACGAATGGAGTAAAAATGCTCACATTATTATTATATATGCAACCGTCACATATTCGCCTACAGGATCCTTACACATATCGATTAAAAACTCGAAAGATGTAGTTGTGATATCAAACGATACCCAGAGTACTGATAATCGATACCAAAGCAGTCCATACATCTGTAGTAGAAAATTACCTAATCCATCTTGCATATTAAACACAATCCATCACCTCCTCTCCACTTTCCCCATCCTTCCCAGCCCAGAATATTGAAATTTTCGCAAGCACATTCATATTCATACACAGTCGTCCTGGGGTGCTTGCATGTAGCCGCAACCATTCTTTACCTATATTGTTGTTAAGCCACTGGTCTCCTTGAAGATCTCTCTCCGATGCCCAGGAGCTTGTTCATAATGATTTTCTTAAAGTTTCTTCGTTTCTTCATTTTTTTGTAATGTTTTGGTGCTTGTTTCCCTTGTAACACTGAATTGTCAGAATCTACAAGCATTACAGTACACACCTTCCAAACCTTACCGTTGACGTGGTGGCTTCATTTTAGATACAGTATAGTCTTTAGTCTGTCTGTGGACCTTCCTCTTCTCCCATGCGGAATTTGCCATTATGATTTTTTTAAACCTTGTTTATGTTGTAATGTTTTGATGGTTTTCTCTCCCTCCCCTCCCCCCCCCCCCCCCCNCCCCCCCCCTCTAGAAAAACCTCCCTTCTCCCTGATAATCCTGTTATTTCAGAAACTATAAAAAGTACAGTGTATATACCCTCTATGCTGCACCATTTAGTAGATGACCGTCCGTTAAGTCCAGTATAGTCTTTGCTCTGTCTGCAGACCCAGCTTCCACTACCAGCGACAGTAATCACTACTGATTCCACTGCAACAGCTATTACCACCATCTTTTCAATAACCCTCTCGTTATCATTTCCACCATCTCCGTCACAAAGTGTGTCACATTAATACCATCGCCATCCATACTCACCACCACCGCCAACAGCATCCCTGCCATCAGCAACAAAATCACCACCTTCACCATCAGATTCCTACCACGACCACCATTTCCTCCATCATTACCACCACGATAACCATGTCCATCAAGCATCAATCCACTTTCACTACCTCCATCATCTCTACCACAATCACGACTTAGATCAACACCATCACCTCAACCTCATCCCCCAGCTCCGTCAACATAATCACCCGAGCACCACCTTCATCATCACCACCACCTAGGGCAACTTCGGCATCATTTTCTTCCACCAACACCACTTCCACCATTATCTTTACCGGAGTCATCCCTACCATCTTCATCATCACCACTATATTCACCACCATCATCATCTCAACACCACCTCCATCAAAACAATCTCCTCCATCACAACCACCACCAGCACCATCACTAGCTACATCAACGCCATCACCTCCACCTCTATCCCCAACTCCACCAACGTAATCACTATCACCGCCACCTTCACCACACCACCACCACCACCACGTAGGTCGACGCCATCATTTCTTCCACCCAACACTGCCTCCACCACCATCTCCATTAACGCCATCCCTACCACCTTAATCACCACCACCACTATATTCACCACCGTCATCCTTTCAATACCACCTCCATCAAAGTAATCTCCTCCACCACCACAACCACCATCACCACTATCATTAACTACATCAACGCCACCACCACCACCACCACCTCCACCTACATCAATGCCAGCACGATCACCACCATCATCACCAACTACATCAACGCCATCACCACCACCACCTCCACCACCACCAACTACATCAATGCCAGCACGACCACCACCATCATCATCAACTACATCAACGACATCACCATCACCACCACCACCACTATCACCAACTACATCAACGACATCACCATCACCACCACCACCATCACCAACTACATCAACGCCACCACCACCACCACTACCATCACTAACTACATCAACGCCACGACCATTCTTGTCTCTTCTCCAGTGGAGATCTACGACATGCTCCATATCTGGTCCTATTCCGACGCCATCCTCTGTAAAGTTAGCATCTTCATACCGACGGTTACAACCCTCAGCTCAGCAACGTTTCTTTTGGCAATCGCCGTGACCAGGTAGAGGCTTTTCAAGTTTATTTTCCTGTAGGCCAACGAACCCAGTGAAACAGTCTCTCGGTGCAACTGTAATAAATTATCACATAATAACAATATATATGTACGTTTGCAAATATCATATCACTGATTCAGCTTGAACAGAAAATCAAACGAACAGACAGACAGACAGACACATACACCCACACACACACACACACACACACACACACACACACACACACACACACACATCCCCATACCCACACACACAGAGCTATCAGACAGACGGACGGACAGACAGACAGACATACAGACAGCCAGACAAACACACACACCCACACACACACACACACACATACACATACACACGCAAAGCTCTCAGACAGACGGACAGACAGACAGACAGACAGGCAGGCAGATAGACATAGACAGATAGACAAACATACCATAGTTTTTATACTATCTCTTTCCTAGTGCACTCATCCTTCTCAGCGTTTATCCACAGACAATAGTCGTATCATTCGTTTGCGCCACCCTTGTCAACTTTGGTCTTTTGCGCCACCTTAGATTTGCGCTACAAAAAAAAAAAGTTTATTTTGTAACAAACACGACTACGATTACATCATCATGATTATCCCATATTTGCCTGAGGCGTGTGTGAGAAATTTGGCGCTCTCAACTTGTTGCTAAAAGCAAAACAATGAAGCAGTTGTAGTTTAGTGCTGAGACACGATAACGAGTTAAACGCTACATTTGTTTGAAGAGGATAAAGACGGCAAACGGAAAAAAGGAACGTTGCATTGTCCTACAGACCTTTATTGAAAGCTGAATAATACATTGTCAGATAGAGGTGTCTGTAGTTGCTGGAACTTTAGTGACGTCATCATTTTTCGCCACAAGTCGCTGCTGTTTGGAGAAGGGGAATAACTCTAGACGCAATGGCAAATCCCGGTGACGCCAGCTGTTCTTATTGCCTCATATTACACACGCATGCGGTAACTGAACGATGCTCTTTCTTCTCCAGATTGTCTCTGTGGGTACCATATAATTTTCAAAGGAAAAATGTACTGGAAAACAAATATATTTTTGATATTCGTGTCCACGTTTAAGCGAATGTGGAATCAGCATAAAGATATCGATTTCAAAATGAAACAAAATATTCAGTATCGAAAGCCTAATAGTTTAAGATATGGATTGTGTGTGTGTGTGTGTGTGTGTGTGTTTGTGTGTGTGTGTTTGTGTGTGTGTGTGTGTGTGTGTGTGTGTGTGTGTGAGAGAGAGAGAGAGAGAGAGAGAGAGAGAGAGAGAGAGAGAGAGAGAGAAATAATGAAGCGTCGTGGGCGAAAAGTGCGAAATAGGCAAAGGTGGTGGCTGCGGCATTTTGACACCAACTTCATGTAAACATATTATTATTTTGCTTCCATACAAACGTAAATGTGAAAAGTTAAAAATTGGTCCTCACGAAAAGACTGTTGAAGACTCCAAGCAGTCACAACATTCGGTACAATCACGGAATAGGACCGATATAGTAGCTAAACCAATGACTAAATGAACTGTATTAATGCAAGAGCGGTCCTGTCCCAGGAGATAGCCCAACATTCATTCAAGGATTAGTTTTGTGTGTACTTAGCATGTCATAATTTATTTTTCAATTGATTTCATTTTTTTAAAACTGCTGCCAAGCGACTCCTCGGTAAACACAGAATCTAATACCCCCGCAAGCAAATTACTGTAATCCAGTATGGTGGCGCAAAACCAAGATGGTTACAGTATAATGTTGACTGAGCTCAATAAATGTATTGCTATTGTTACTGGTATTGTTACTGTTCCTGCTACGGGTGCATGGTGGTGCAAAACCAATGTGCCCGTAATAGCTGATCGTCTGTAATGGACTATATTTCAGAGGACAACTTCCCCCTGAATTTATGAGAGGTGAACATAGCATGGAATTCAAATTTGTTTCTTTGCCATGTCAAACTACAGCAATTATTTTAACTGAGTTATGGCTGTCATAATTCCATCAGACACGCGTCATCTTAGGAAGCATCCGCTCTGAAGGTCGTTTCCGAAATAGAGTACATGTCCTAAGTTTGACCATGAAGAAAACAAACAAACAAAAAATGCACTGCGCAAGCAAGAATCGAATTTCTGATTGATTCAGCCTGATAGTGAGGTTTGGCTCCGCATTTCAACTTTGTCCCTCAAAATAAATTTCACACCAGTCCAGTCATAGCCAAGTGAAATATCTAGGTCATTGCTTGTCTCAGCGATGGGCACTTCTTAGTGCGGCCACTGATTTCTTTCACTTTTGACCTATGAGTGCGACCGATCTCTGCTGACAGCGACCAAACTTCTACATACAGTGCTGCCATGCTATGATATGTTATGATCCCGTGATCTCTTGTGGAAACAAACCCCAAAAAATGAATTCAGAACAACGAAGATGGAATAATACAGAAGAGAAAATTAACAGAAAATATTGGTGGTACTGTAATGCATAGATTCTATACATAATCACGATAAAGCTTCCCAACGAACTCTGCAGCCTATGACTATGTCATGGAAAGGAAAACAACTTCATGAACGCAACTGTCTTCTCGTCACAGTCGTAAGCAACTTTCCTATCTTATTTGAAAGAGTTTTTCAGAGGAGGAAAATTCTAGTAGACAACGCAAGAAAACAATGTCCGTCTCAAATTTGGTGCTTTTTTTTGTTTGTTTGTTTGTTTGTTTGTTTGTTTGTTTGTTTGTTTGTTTGTTTAACGCTGACTTTGTGACCTTCTTTATCTGTGACATTTGTTGGATGTATTGGGGTGTAGCCAGCACAAAATAGCCGTTTCCAAACCGCCTACCGCTGAGATTGGCAAAATGCCAGTGACTGTGAGTTTTACGTGTGATTCCAGCAGACAGTGACGATACCTCATTCTCTAAGGCTCCAGAGTATGCCTGTTACTCGTAGATGATGCTAGTAACTTTCGCCGCGGCTTCTCTGCTTTGTCCAAGGTTCATTTTGTACAAGTCTTTCGCAGTTAAGATTTCCCACGTTGGTTTTGGCTTTTTTTTTTTCATTGTACTCTGAATAACGAGCGTACGTTTGTTTGATCCCGACTGGTGAACGATTAAGGTAGGCCTTCGAAGAGTGTAAGCAATGGAAGTGCCATTCTCTAAACAACTCAAGATGGCTGCGACTGATGCGGAAGCGCTAGAAAAGAGTGCAATGACTTGCGAGCGGTACGTTCCTATACTGACATCTTTGCCATATTTATTAGAATACATATCACCGTCGATACCACATCGTCCTTCGACACAAGACCATTGATATAAATATCCACTTACAAATCCGAAACCGTAGATGGCCGACGCCTTTGTTCCGAGTTCTTACTTCCGATGTAACTCTAAAATGTCTAAACTTTCTAACTAGCAACTCTTCGTTCACTTCCCTGTGTGGCTAACACATAGAAGCAAAATACGTATCCTTTTTGAGAATCTCCTCCCCTCCGTTCTCATGACGTGTCCGCCCCATCTTTTGTCTTCTTTACTGAATAGTCATTCAGTAGCATTTCTTCACAAAAGTATATCTTTTCAAACTATTCGCAGATATCGCAAAGTGTGTGTTCCGTATGGAAAGCAGCTCACCATGAGACAGGCCCAAGTTGTCAGCATCCTCATTGTGTTCATAGGAATCCTTGCTTCCATACCCAACACCATCATCAGTGGTCGAAAAACCAGACAAACGGGGTATCCTGGCGTCATGAGCACAGAGTGCGAAGTGGACGACGCTTATAAGGACACGATATGGCCGCTTATACGCGGGGCGTTCTACGTTACTCTCTTCGTAGGATCGGTCATTCCCTTGGCTTATTTATACATCCGAATCGGTATCAAAGCTTGGAAGCACAGCAAGTTATACGGAGTGGCACACACGATTGAAGCACCCACGAGGACGTACACCACAGAGATTGACGAAAGATACATACAACTAGGGAGTAAGTTGGAGTCGAGTGTCCAAGTCGTAACGCCATCATCATGTTTTAATGTCGAGAACCCAAGAGAGGTCAGCAATTACGGAGGCAATGTTGACAACATGGAAATTATGGCGGAAAAGATTGAAAAAGATGTCCAGAAATGGTCTGTAAACAACAGTGCCGAAGTTGTGCCACCCATCATCGACGATTTCACCTTCCAGTTCAAAGATTCCTCTGGCGATGAGCGGAATAGAGACCACACCTATGACGATTATTCCTGCTGCAAAAGGAGACCATTTGTTGGAGCTGACAATGGAAACAGGACAGATCTCGAAAATGCCATTGATCTTCAATATGGCGTGATGGCTGACCACGAAATTGGCATTATGATGTCTTGTGATCCCATGAAAGAGTTTCAAGATTGCAGAAGAATAATTCATAGGAAGCGTCTTGATTTTGGCGATCCGAAAAGAACCCTCAGGAATCACATTTGTTGGCGTATGGGAGCGAGAAGAGAAGCCTCTACAAGCTGGACACTTGTTTCTTCTCGACAGAGGACAAAGCTGAAGAGAGCTTTGGCGACGCTTCGTCAAAACTCAACCAGAACGGTGGGGGGAAAACAGAATTGTGACGAAAAGTATCAAACAAATACTAATGATTTTGCAAAGTATTTAAAAACTGCCGTACCAGAGACCTCAAAAGAAAATATTTCAATCTTTTCAACTGATGCTGTGAGGGTGAGCCAGGAACCTGGAATGGGGGATTACTTTAGCGTTCCTAAAATGTTAGAGAGTAATTTTTTTAAGGCGGATATTTCACACGCTCCCAAATCGCAGAAGGTGGCTTCAGTGAAACCACGTAATTTTCTTGGGAAGTTAGAGAGTATGGTTACTGCAGAGAATGACTTTTGCAGAAAGGATTTGGGTGCACCCTCGAGCAGTGTTTGCAGAGAGAGACAGCAATTTTTGCCGGATAAACGATCTCAATCTTCTGAGAATGGTAATCAGACGTCTTCGTATCTTGCGCTTGTTTTTGGAAATTCTGCTGCGGCGGTCACAACCACCGCCAACCTAATTGACGAATTCAAGAATGATAAGCGTGAGTTATTCTCAGCAACCCTCACATCGCAACTTAGTGACGCAAATCGCAACGCCAGTGATAACATACAGCAGCCCGAGATTCCAGAAAGCACGGCCAAAGTGGGAAGCGAATATACACGGCCTAAATCGGGAAGCGAATATACACGGCCTAAATCGGGAAGCGAATATACAAGGCCTAAATCGGGAAGCGAATATACACGGCCTAAATCGGGAAGCGAACATACACGGCCTAAATCGGGAAGCGAACATACACGGCCTAAATCGGAACGCGAATATACACAGCCTAATTATGGTTCAGTTGCGCTGAGGAAATTTGTGCAGGTAGCTACTTTCAATAAAGAGACACTCTCAAGGCCACCAGGAAGGAGACCCATGACACGGACAACCACTATGTTGTGCATTATCACCGTCATCTATGTCATCAGCTACCTTCCAACTCTGGGCTTGGCTGTCTTCAAGAATTTGGACACAGCGGGATTTCAATCAATGTCCACTATGGGCTTTTTCTTGTACAATTTTTTCTCGAGAACGTATTTCTTACATGGTGGAGTCAATCCAATCATTTATAGTTTGTGTGACAAGGACTTTAGAAGGGAATGCGCCTCCGTTTTCAAGTGTAGACATCGGATCTCGTCATAGCAGATGGATGGATGGATGGATGGATGGATGGATGGATGGATGGATGGATGGATGGATGGGATGGATGGATGGATGGATGGATGGATGGAGGACAGACGAACCTGGCAATGGTTAGCTGGATGGGATGATGGAAACTTATAAAGAAAATGCTCAAATAGCGGGAAGGGTCCGCAGTTAAACTAATAATATGACCATATGTAACAACTGACGGTTTCCCGGCATGCAAGAAGATCCAGTTCCCACATATCTGAAGTTCCATCCAGAGGGAAGACCCAGAATATGGAAATCTTAAGCAACAGGGTTAGTGTACACGATCATCGTATTAAATGGACAGCCTAAAATATTCACATTATTTTTCCAAAACTTTAAACTGCGTACATTTTCCTTCCGTCTGACCATTTGTGACGAAACATTGCTGGAAAATCGAAATTTTCACTCTCTTTGTGTTGCCATTACTCGTGCTGCGTGACGTCGAATAGCGAGAAAAGCTAGCAGACGATTGATGCAAACATATGTCCAAATTGTCCGGATCAGTCGTCTGCTAGATTGTCTATCGTTTTGAAGTTAGGCAGTATCAATATTGCCAATGTGTGCAGGGCAAAAATCCCCTACAATTCAGCAGTGTTTTCTCGGAAACTATCGGAGAAATGAAAAATATACGCGGCGGTTTAAAGTTTGTAAAAAATATTGTGGACTTATCAGACTTTGAAGCCAATAACTATCCCTGTCCCTTTAATGTAATTTTTTTTTTTTTCGGAAATTTCTGCCGGCGTTCATTCAGAAGCACACACATCTATCTTCACTCTTCACCTCCTTGATTTTACGCCATGGACGAGGTTCTAAAGAGTATCTTGTAAAACTGTAGCCCATTACCTAAAGCACACTGTGACCATTTACTAAATGCTACCGAAATCCCCTTTTCTCATGTCCTAGTTTAAAAAAAAAAAGGGAAAATCATTGTTTAACCCTCTAGTGCCCAGCGTATCAGATCTGATACATTTCGTGGAACAAAGAAAAAGCAAATCAAGATCATCACCCCACCATAATAGTGTGAAGTCGCATGAGCAGGCATTAGCCTGGATATGAGACTTATAAACCACATTATTATTATTTTTATTATCATTTTGATGCTTGTTCCAGCATAGTGGATTCGGAAGTGATCCAAAAACTGGAGCTCGGACTTTTTGTGCCATTGTAAAAAGGGCTGGGCACTAGAGGGTTAAGGTGACTGCTGACTGATAATCTGAACTTTTATAAGGGCTATTTGGAGAGTTTTGCTGTCAGCTGTAGGGTTAAGAAGTCTCGTTCGGAGGCTGCTGTGTACAGAGGGTTGTAGTTTGAGTGCTATAAATTTAGTGCCCTACGGCTTCATCACTCAGATAAGATATACATGTACAGCACCAAAAGATGGGGTCAAAATGTATGCTGGTTTTTATTGTTATAGAAAAAGAATAAAATAAATGTGGGGTCAAAATGTATGCTGATTTTTATTGTTGTAGAAAAAGAATAAAGTAAATGGGGGTCGAAATGTATGCTGATTTTTATTGTTGTCTTGTAGAAAAAGAATAAAGTAAAGGGGGGTCTAAATGTATGTTGATTTTTATTGTTGTAGAAAAAGAATAAAGTAAAGGGGGGTCGAAATGTATGCTGATTTTTATTGTTGTAGAAAAAGAATAAAGTAAAGGGGGGTCGAAATGTGTGCTGATTTTTATTGTTGTAGAAAAAGAATAAAGTAAAGGGGGGTCGAAATGTATGTTGATTTTTATTGTTGTAGAAAAAGAATAAAGTAAAGGGGGGTCGAAATGTATGCTGATTTTTATTGTTGTAGAAAAAGAATAAAGTAAAGGGGGGGGGGCGAAATGTGTGCTGATTTTTATTGTTGTAGGAAAAGAATAAAGTAAAGGGGGGTCGAGATGTATGCTGATTTTTATTGTTGTAGAAAAAGAATAAAGTAACGGGGGGTCGAAATGTTTGCTGATTTTTATTGTTGTAGAAAAAGAATACAGTAAATGGGGGTCAAAATGTATGCTGATTTTTATTGTTGTAGAAAAAGAATAAAGTAAAGGGGGGTCGAAATGTATGCTGATTTTTATTGTTGTAGAAAAAGAATAAAGTAAAGGGGGGTCGAAATGTATGCTGACTTTTATTGTTGTAGAAAAAGAATACAGTAAATGGGGGTCAAAATGTATGCTGATTTTTATTGTTGTAGAAAGAGAATAAGTATACGGTTACTACGCAAAGGGGCGGAGTTAACTAAAATGGTAGCATTCACTAGTCTTGATTTAGTTTCTTGTGAGGGTGGGGTGGAGTAGAGAGACTGGCAGATAGGATTGATGCCCCTGTTTCCTGTGGCCGTATGCATAATCCATACGTTAATTAACGCACTGTGTTAACCATGGTGAATGCTATTAATGTTTTGGGAGTTTCCCGAGGTTATCGCATTGGGTTAGCTGACATAAGGATTACATACATATAGGGCCCGGCCTGTTCTGTAATCCTTTATTTACTACAAAATATAGGCTCACGTGCAGTGTATACGACAGCAGGCTGTAAACGTGATAACACAATGCTGAAATCTGTCAGGCATCACGTCCCTCAACTGGGAACGTTTTAAGACAGTGAAAGACAAATCATTTGCAAATTACTGATGACAACAGTGAAATAAGGACAGAGTTGAAGTTGTAATTTTCCTTACAACTTACACCATTAGCCAACCCTCACCATTTCACATACATTGTTATATGACACACATCCCCTTTACAGACGCATGTTCCTCGCGAACTCGACTGCCCTCGTCTACCAGTAAATCAATCAGTTGATACACCAACTTCCGACAGATAATATGATAGTATTAGTTATTGTGATACGAGTAACTTTAAAATAATTAATGGCTTCCATTTTTTTTGTGGTTTTATTTAGATGTCGACATGTTTAGACTTTTAGCCCCCTGATTTTTAGAAAAGTTGTGTGGCTTATCAACGAAAAATGTTACATTTCAGATCATTTGCAAAAGTTTAAAAGAATAATAAATCATCTTCCATGTTTTTATGTGTTTGTGCAGTTTATATACAATGATGACGATGATGATGATGATGATGATGATGATGATGATGATGATGATGTGTGTGTGTGTGTGTGTGTGTGTGTGTGTGTGTGTGTGTGTGTGC
>JAWQUT010000445.1:202247-215274 GCA_033807755.1 Ellobium chinense
GGGGGGGGGGGGGGGGGGGGGGGGGGGGGGGGGGTGGGAAGGGGAACATGTAAACTGTTACTTGTGGAGACCAGAGGGAAAATAAAATTTCAGTAAGATCTTAACTTGAACAAATAGAGAAACTGAAAATTGCTTGCTGTGGAGAAGCAAAGAAATATTGAAACATGATAATTATGTAAACAACTGACTGGTTGAGAAAATGTGTGGAGTGTGTATCTAAAACAAATGAGGAGGATAAACATCTGTATCTAAAAGATGTAAACCACAAAATAGGGCAAGATACAGTTGCACTTCATGGTACTGCCAAGAAGTTGACACAGTGTATGAAGCAAACAGGTGTGAAGGATAACATATTATTTTAAGCTTCAAGTTATATAATATGGAACAATCTGTAGTAAAGGAAATACAAACAAAAACATTTTATCACTTACTCAAAATGCTGCACATGATTCACTTAGTTTTTCAGTAATTAATACAAAAATTAACAGTCAAGAAAGTTAATTTGTGATGATACTAACACACATGTAAACAGCTGGATAACAGGTAGTCGAAACTAAGATCAAAATATTTCTGTGAATATCCCGCTTCCAGTGATGATTTAACCAAACATGTGCAATAAAAATTTGAAACATAATTTGAAATAATTTCAGAGTAGATATTATTCATCTGACAAGTGTAGATTACCAACTGATAAATTAGAAAATATTTCATCACGAAAGAAATCTAAATATATATTAGTGCTCTAAATTTTCAATACCCATTGAATTAGAAATTAACAATAATTATTTGATTTTGTAGAATACCACAAACGGCAATCACTTTTGGTTTATCAGTGAAAACAAGGATTTGAGAGAAAACATTTAAAGCAGACGTCAACATGCAATGAAGCCTACATGCTTTGAAAGACCATGTACGTATTATGAAGTTATGCATCAGCGGACATGCAGTGAGCTGATTGTTGTGCAAGCACAGTTTTAACACTTCCTTTGCGGCAAGTCATTTGCCACATGAGTATGACCAGGGAAACACAACCTCACCAATGTATGTCTCATCTACTGCATTATTCTCTAAAAGGCACACTGGAATGTATCGAAATCGTTGACTTTTACATTATATAGAGATAAATCCTAATATCTTGCCAGGAATTGCCTCCAGTCAAACTGCTTTTGCATGTAGCTTTTCTGGTTGTAATCAAGTAAATGTCTTCAAAAAACAAGCATACTGTAGTTTTGATGTTTCAGAGGATCACCTCTGTCATGTAAACGTTTCAACAAAACTCTTTTCAACAGCAATTGGCGGTGCAAAATTTTCACAGTATTTCCTTCAATATGCAAATCTCAAAAATAAATGTCAGTGACATTCTCATGACAGAAATTGCTAAGATTCTAGAGTATCAACACAATGTCATGTCAACTGATAATATTTTTCTAAAACTTTCTAACCATTTAGTGAGACATTTCAGTGACTTGTGGCTCCAGTAAATAGACATCTCAGTACTACACAAGTCCTCACTAAGAACAATAGGGGAAAAAAACTTTCATTTTTGAAGTGTAATGAAATTCTCATCTGCATAGCTGCTAAAGCAGTCACATGGTGTTGTCGACTGTCTCAGTCATACTTATCGTCAAAAAAGTCATTACAGTACACATGCAGTTACCTCTAAATGTTCTCTAAGCTTTCCTGGAGTGCACACCAAATATTCAAATTTTGCTTGAGGTAAATAAAAATGCAGATAGTCAGGTACTGTTTCCTCCGACAAAAGATGAAAACTTTAAAAATTGTTCTGTTTTCATTTCACTGGTAGCCTTGGAACAAGGGCCGTAATTCCTAGCTGTTTTTTGAATACTCAAATCCTCTGTTCAAATTTTCAATAATAATTTCCAATTCCTGAAAACAAAAGCCCTTGCAGCCTTGAACTCAACATGAGATGTTTACATCTTGGGCTCTCCTGCAACAATCTGGCCCTCGATTCCACATTCATCACGTCCACGAAGGATCTTGAAGAATCCTGAGGAGGAAAACGGGAATATGTCCAAGTGCAAGCGGCAAGAAAGAGAATGACCTGCTTATTCTGTGAAATATGTCGTTATTCCATTCATTAGAACTCAGGACAGGTGACGTAAATCCTTCACAACATAAGGAACTTTTATATTCACTTTTTATCATTTTTCACAAATCTTAATTAAAGAATGAATAAATTATGCCATATGCTGTATGTCACCAAGGTCACGGTCTGCCCACATGGCACAAAGTACAGCACAGGGCATAACGACATAATGTCGTTTTGCTACACTACAATAAAAAAATATGTATATGCAGTGTGTCATATGGGCCTTATGGGAGTTGTATAAAAGTTTTGTACGCTGTATTTCGGTTTGGTTTTTTTTTAGTGTTTTGTAAAATATGTCAATGTATAGTAATGATGTTGTAGTTAGTGTGTGTGTGTGTATTATGATAGACTATTGATGTTTTTACCAATGTAATGTTTTTTTGGCCCATGGCCTAATAAAATATTCCTTCCTTCCTTCCTTCCTTCCTTCCTTAAAAGTCCTAAATAGAGCAGAACTGGTCTGAGTCTTGAACAGAAATACAATAAGACTTATCTCTGTAAAAGGGCTCAGGTTACACAGTCATTGGGACTAGTATGTTAAAAGGTTATCTTTCAGTTTATTAAAAAATGTTCACCTGTCCAACATATGGTTACTTTAATTACAGAGTTAGATACTTTTCAGGCGTCTGAAGTCAATGAAAATCCGCAAGTCCGATATGACAGCCTAGGCCATTGCCAAGGGAGGCAACTGCATATGTTTTCAGATATTTGTGCTTTTGTATTTGTATTTTTTTTTTTCTACATATTTTCACACAACTGCTTCTCTGACTTTTTCAAACAATCCGGCATGTTTGCACTCAGTATTATCATAAAATAATGAGCAGAGAGAACTTGCATGACCACCACACCCTCAAAAAGCCTGAATTCTATCTTGATGACCCAAAGATTACTAAGATCAACATATCCTAGACTTTCAGTGTCAAAACCTATTTGCATATAAATCCAATCTAGACTTGGGGCTATCATAATTACTTTGAGATGACCCTGACTAATGACCTGTGATACCTCTATAATTCCTTGTTTCTCAGGTCAAACGTTAACACTCCACCAATCAGATGGTCAGAAATAGTAGAGAGCCCGGACCTGATCTCAGGCTAAAATTAACAGCTGCAAAAAGGGAGATTCATGCTTTAATGAAAATTCAACATCAAACCCCACAAAATAGGTCTAGTGGCCATTGTCCAGGGCAAAACTGATAGAAAATTCCATGCAATAACTTAAGTCTTACAACTGGTAAGATACAATATACCTGTAATCATGCCAAAGCACTAGAAATCCCATACTCATTCAAACCATTACCTGCATCACCCCAGTCAGGGTTCCAGGAGTTAGCGACCAGCCAGTACTTGGTACCGTCCTCTACACCGTAGCCAATAATTTTAACAGCATGACCTCCGAGCATGGAGCCTGAGGTATGCTGGTAGACACCTGGGGAAACAGAGTATGAAGATAAATAATACACTGCCACAAGACATTTGGAACTGAACACAGGTTATATATATTTGCCAATCTTGACGAAACTGACTCTGGGGACATTAAGATTTAAAATACAATCAAATGCATTAATCCTCTAGTGCCCACTGGTCCATATTTGGCAACCCACACAACCCAGTGGTCCAAATATGGCACGGATGTTTTTTCAGTGCCCAGAGGTCCAAATTTGACCCAAAATTTTTCACCTATTAAATATAGAAATTGTTCAAAATCAATGTTTTATAATTATGTATTTTGAGTGGCATTTGAAGTGTGTAGGTGAATTTTCAGAATTTTCCTGCCAGTATTTCTATGCCTGGGTACTAAAGGGTTAAGTATTTATCTTGCAGCCAGTCAAAATGAGGCTTCTATTATTAGACTTGGAATGAGATATCAGGCTTTAAAGATAAGGGCCATTCGATATCAATATTTTTCCCTCTTTTTTTTTTTTTAAAGGTAGCACAATTCCTCAGTAAAACCATTTCTCTACACAAAAACACTGGTTTTATAGAGAAATGGTCAGTCAAAATTGATAAATTTGGGCCTTTGTAAGGAATATTAGATGAATTATACAGTACTGTATAACATTGTTCTTTAATCATTATTTTTTTCAGAATATTTTGCCATTCCAAGGGCTGACCCCTTGCCACAGCTAGCAACTATATCCCAGGTTAGAACAATGTTATGCAAAAACTGAGACCATGTCAAATGTTGTTACCTTCTCAGTCCTTAAAATGCAAATATACAAAGCTACATTGCATATCTACCTAAGACATCTTCTCAGGTCAAAGGTTCCTTTTGATGATGGTTATATATATGTTGGACTGACATGAGATGATGGCCCGGGGGCATCGAAAACAAAGCAGCCAATCAACCAAGATGGTATTTTCTTTCCACTGTTAGTGGATGTGGGGCCAAAGATTTCTCCCACTTAATTTAGTTACCTTTTTGGCCAGTCTATGCAAAATCCACTGGATAACAGTTGTGTAAATGAAAAAAAATTATGAGTGGCAGGAATAGGAAAAAAACAAACCAGGCAGCTACTTTTTTCGTGTAAGAAATCAGATCAAACTTCTGAGGCCCTGTAGAATACCATGGAATTTCTCANACAGTATATGTATAACACTGTTCTTTAATCATTATTTTTTTTTAGAATATTTTGCCAATGCAAGGACTGACCCCTTGCCACACCTATTATTATTATTATTATCTAGCAACTATATCCAAGGTTAGAACAATGTTATGCAAAAACTGAGACCATGTCAAATGATTTGATCAGGTTTTACCTTCTCAGTCCTTAAAATGCAAATATACACAACTACATTGCATATCTAACTAAGACATCTTCTCAGGTCAAAGGTTCCTTTTGAAGATGGCTACATATATATATATGTTGGACTGACATGAAATGATAGCCCAGGGGCATCGAAAACAAAGCAGCCAATCAACCAAGATGGTATTTTCTTTCCACTGTTAGTGGAAGTGGGGCCAAAGATTTCTCCCACTCAATTTAGTGACCTTTTTGACCAGTTTATGCAAAATCCACTGGATAACAGTTGAAAAAAAAATTATGAGTGGTAGGAATGGGAAAAAAACAAACTAGGCAGCTACTTTTTTTGTGTAAGAAATCGGATCAAACTTCTGAGGCCCTGTAGAATACCATGGAATTTCTCACTTGCCCCTCAGATTTTTTTTGCATTCGGTTTAATAAGTATGCAGTCTATGTAAAAGCCACTGTAACTTATTCCCTGGTCCACTTCAGTAGCAGATCAAATGTAGTAAGTGTCGAGGACTAAAAATTTCTTTCACTCAGTTTGATAAAGAAAGTAGCTTTATGCCTTCTCTGCCTGCTGATCACTCACCAGATTTGTACTGCAAGAAGTCACTGTAGACAGAGAAAGCAGCTTCCACTGGTCCATTCTGTACCAGCTCCTGCATGATGTTCTCCTCACCACGGACACTGTAACTTCTGGCACCTGGAGACAAAGGAGAGAAATGGAGAGAGATGTTAGTCTTGGCTTCTATATATCTGTCCGTAGGCTTGAAATTTCACTCACAACACAATCCAGGTGAGCATATCAATGTTCCAGTGTTTTCTCCAGACTAATGAGATATTCCCCTCTTCTCTTCTCACAGGGTTGCCAGCAGCTGACCAAAAAATGATCTGAAAATTTTGCGACGGCCCGATATCCTCACGAATGTATGTTATCATATATGCCCACTTTCCCCTTGTATTTGAAGTATTTCTTATTTAATTTATAAAGTAATGAGGCATAAAAATATGAAGAAAACAAAAAATAGGAAAAAAGTATCGGCAACCCTGTTCTCATAACCTTGAGCGGAAGGATTTCTTAAGTTTTAGTGGGATTGAAGGTTTGTCTGAAGTAATGCCAATTTTGGAGTGCAGGAAAGATATGGAGATCAGTGCACTTTCAACATATTTGAGATATATAAGAGGAGAATCATGCCACCATTAAACTGGAAGAAAATACTGAAATTCTCCATCAAACTTGTTAGGCTAACAATAGATTAAAGTTCCTATAGCCACATATACTCAGATATTCTACTTTGAAAATTTCCTATTATGATATAATTTGTCACAATATTCTACCAATGAACAGTAGAACTAAAAGACTTTTATAATTTATCATTCACATTCCAGATACTGCGGACAGGTCGGTGCAACTGCTAGCTATTCAAACGATGCCGTTACCACTCTGTGGATTTCAATTTCAACTGCCAAGACCTAACTCCATCTAACATAATTAATACCAACACTCACCAAAATGTTTGTCTTGCTTGAAGGGGACAGAGTAGCTAGCTTCACATGTCTTCTTACAGGCCGGGGTCTTCATCTCCTTCTTGCTGCATGGCTGCAGTTTGCCAACCACATGGTGATCACAGGCTGGGATCTCATAGGGTTGACAGCCCTGCGAGACAGACAATTTAAATGAGTACTGAAGCCATTGTAAGGGGTCAAATACAATTGGAGCTACATAATGGCAATACAGTCGGAGCTACATAACGGCAACACAATAAAATCTGTGTAAATGAGAAAACTGTGAGACTGAACTGTGCTGTATGTAGCTGGATTTAGTATCAAGTTGTCGAAGCCAGGCTGCAGATGAGAGAATATGATGATTCAAGATTTAATTTTAAAAAAAAAATTCAATTAAGTAGAGCTGACAGTATTTAGAGTTAATAGTGTGTCATAAAATTCAGAGGCAAATGGATGTTATACACTGAATGCGAATTCTGTACTACCACAAAATTTCTCCCTTAGGAAACACATTTCCTAACAATATGATCTGTTTAAACAATTCTCACAGAGAGTGTATATAATGCAATGTCCCCCACTCCCCCTTTCCCCCAGTACGCAGCAAGAAGGCCTGATAATTTGACTACATCATGCTACTGCTTCGCTGAGCCTAGCGTTGCCCAACCACTTTGATACCAGCCGAATTAGACTGGCCTGAGCTATGCGAGATTAGGTAGAGAGTGATAACTGAAATAGTCATCTGCATCACCCACAGAAATTAGTTATAGAATGACTAAATCCAGTTCTAATGCTACAAGGTTGAATTTACTTAGAAGGTAAATCAAAAAGACATATATATATGGCCTAACTGATAGTGTAAACTCAAGTTTTTAGAAAAGTTTCATCGTTTCCACAGTGCCATAAATTGGGGGAGTTCATTACTGAGGACTTTCGGAGCAGTTTACAGCAGTTTTCATGTGGGTCTGATACAGGACTAGAACCATTATCCCAGACCTACATCATACATGACTCACCTCAGAGCTGTTGTAAGGACCACCTGAGACAATGCCGTCACGCTGGTAGTAAACCCAGGCCTCACCAGGGAAGCCACCATCACAGCTGGGAAAGGAATGTTGGGGAATGAATTATTAGATTTGAAGGGTATATTCTTTTTTTTTTTTTTCAAGACAAAACAGTGCACATGTCTTTAATTTTCAGTTTTACATAACATAACATCTTAATGAAAAGATATTCTATCCTCACATTCTTCTGTGTCAAGACTCGCGTTTAAAACAAGTTTCTCTTATTTCACAACTGTCATACCACACTGACGCCAAAATGAAGATAGAGGATAAATGAAAAATGACTAGGTCATTACTGAAGAGTGACTAGACTACAGTTGTCAATAGGTCATGTGACAACTAACTGCACAAGCTGATGGGTTATAGCTCAGGTCTATGATAAAAAGAGACTCAAGACAATCAGAATATTGCAAGAAAGTTAAAGGAAAGAAAGAAAGGAAGAAAGAAAGGAAGAAAGAAAGAAAGGAAGAAAAAAAGAAAGAAAGAAAGAAAGAAAGAAAGAAAGAAAGAAAAAGAAAGAAAGAAAGAAAGAAAGAAAGAAAGAAAGAAAGAAAGAAAGAAGGACCTTATTTCACAAGACTCTGAACATTATGAAGCATGGTGCTCATAATTTTATCACAGAAAATCAGCTCTGCACAAAAATATCTGAATAAGTCCCAAACTAAACACTGTCAAAGCAGAAACAACGGCACAACACATAACACAAATGGAAGTTAAAAAGACTTAAGTGCAACAAGTCTAAAAATCACACCAAACACACCTTATTTTGTGATGCCTGTTAACTGTTGAGCGTTTGAAGGCAGCATAAAATATTTGTTATCATTTTTTTAACTATCCCTGAAGAAGAACCTAAGCATACGAAAATTTGGGAATCTGTAAAAAACTACAGTTGTGTGTGTATACTACTGTTTATTGTGGTGAATTTTTTTTTTCTGCTCAGAAGCACCTGTGTCTTGACAAGACATTGTACACATCAAAGACAGCTAAAACTGTTGCTCAACCTACCCATTGCCACAATCACGACAGCAAGCCATTAGGTCCTCAGCAGAAAAGTGGAACTGAGTTTTGCCTTGAGATTTGATGCACATACGATCTGTCATGGCTTCAACAGCCCCAAATGCCTGGCAAGGTAAACAGAACAAGAATAATTCATGCACAAACTCTTGATAAACGGGAGCGATATATACAAAGTTATCTCTGGAGGAAAGACTTCCTCATTTTATAATGTGAATATGCCTCTTATTGAAACATATTATATGTAGCTATCCCACCATCTAAATATCTGCAATTTGGCCACATTTCCTCTGATAAACTATAGATGTATAGTAGTGGGTTTATATTATTTTAAGTCAGATTCATCTTTGAGCTTCTGTCCTTTATAGCAAACTGTAAATCCAATTCACGAGCATGGTTTTCAAACCTGTCTGATCTCACAGGGTTAATACAGCTCTTTGAAAATTTTTTTCAAGACTTTTTCCAGATGTTTCAAGACCTCAATTTCAAAATGCAAGACCCATAACAGGGAATGACGAACTGAAGCAAATTCCACTACATGAGGGCGATTCCCAGCCGATCGATTGGGGTCGCAGCGAAGCCGCCCGACAACAGCAAAATCAACGATATGATATGATACTGAAAGTTTGCATTTCGGGTAGTATCGATATGGTAATAAATGCAATGACTGCGCCCATCGTGTCGTGCTCATTTCACGAAAAACAAATTTCGAAATTATACTGCAGCGCTGACAACAATGAATTTCAAGACTTTTTCCAGACTTTTTGCCTAGACTAGATTGTTTAAAAAACCCTCGTTTTCCAGACTTTTTTTAAGACTTAAATGGAAATATCGTTTTCCAGACTTTTTCCAGACTTCTGTACGGACCAAGCATAACCATGAACTGTCCACGCTCCCTTGCTTGCTTACACACTAGAGATAAAGGAACCCCACTGTTCATGTTCAGTTTGTTAGTCAGAGGTTGCATCTAGTGCATTACATGTACATGGTTCGCCAACTGCATTTCTTGCAGAAAGAAATGGGAGGGGAGAGGGAGGAGAGGATAAATAAAAGAGCACACAAAGAATTACATTTTTAAAATCATGTAGGCTCTTCAATGATCTGTTCTGATTTTGGATCTTTGAAATCTGGCGATATTTTTTCAGATTCATCTGAGAATGCCAGGAGTCCAAGCTTCATGTTCAGTCTTCGTCTTACATTTGTTATGCTGACCAGTTGTAGCAATGATTGCTATTTAATGCTACCAATGCCTGATTAAACCGGATGAGTCATTGGCTTTGTCTATGTACTGAAATGTCTTGATATGAATGTGAAAACTGAGTCATATGCATGTGAATCCATAATTACAGATATTTGTGATAATGAGTAATTATACTTCCTTGTCTTCATTCATTACATCCTTTTTGCATGAGTTGGAATTTCCCAGAAATGCCCTGCTAGTGACGAATTTATCCTTGACCCATACTTTGAAAGCACTGCCCCAAATAACCAAAGAAGGTAATTCATTGGCCTTAAGGCTCAGCACTGCAGTCGAAGCAGCATGGGGCGACAAAGGACATGAAGAGCACATTATCATTTAAACAGTCCCCTAGCCTTCTGACACGTCTAACATGAAGAACCCAGAAGAAGAGGAAAAATCCTTGATCTAGATTTAGATCTGGACTTACCCAGCAAGAGCCACAGTCTCCCTGATCACGAACTTCCTTGAGAGATGGACAGTTGGGCCACTGTTCTCTAGGGTCAAAGTTGTCCGGGAGCTCAAATGTCTTCAGCTTATTCTTAAACTCCTGTCTGGGCAGCTGGCGGGCAATGTACTCAGCTCTGGCCAGATCGGGAACTCCCAGAATCCTCTTGACATGAGCATGGTCCTCTGGATGGAAGTTGCGTCCAGCCTGAAAAAAAAAATGTCCTTTATTTAATAAACAGTTTTGAAGTGCGCAGACTACCCAAATGCTGTTGTTTGTATCTTCTTGCGTGTGAGTGGCTGTATCAAAACAGACATAAAAAATGAATGGCTTTTGTAAAGAAGCCAACGCCCACAGAGTGGTTGATTTGGACTTTATAAATGAGCTTTATTATTATCATCATCATTACTGTTGTTATTCATACACACCACCAATAATTTCTGACAAAGCAGAAACTTTGCCCGCCAGCACTCTGTACATACCACAGCTTATTTATACTTGTACTAATGATGGATTAAAACTCACTGTCTATTTCCTACAATATTAATTGGCTATTACACTAAATTCAACTGACTGGCTACCACATCGTCTCTAGCTGAAATTACAGATTCCCACATCCACACAAACAATTCTGGAAAAACATATTTGCCATGTTTCACTCTTGTTTGACACATCTCAAAGCCCTAATTTTCACCTTGTTCGTACCTAACCCTCAGTCACTTCCTATGAACTGGAAGAGTTCACTGCCATTCATGGTCAGTCACCACAATGAGGAACCTTAATACATTAACCCTTGTAACACAGGAGATGTCCACTTTCAAAATGATGCCACTGAAACTAAAACAATTGCAACGTCTTGAAATTGTCTTTAAAATTAACAAAGAGAATAAACTACTCCAATATGCAGGTTGCCAAAAGCTCCCCGCATAACCTATTGGGCTTGTTGCTCTTGCATCATACCAATTATAAAAGGCTGATTTGCCTTCTAAATCAGATATGGGTTCCAAAATTTCACAGAGTGGGATTAAGTACCTCTGAGAGCCCACAAGTTGAACTGTGTTACATGAAAAACCAAAATGAATCTGCTATCATATTTCTCACATATTTTAGGAATGGAGCAAAACATGTGAAATGTTTTTGACCTTGTAAAGTCCCAACTGGCAGTTCAAGGGAGATGATTTCACAAAAATGACCCATTAAATTTGACTTGCCCTGTCTATGCGAAAAATCTGTGCAACTTACAGATGACCAGTCATAATATCCTGGTACACTCATAAGAATAAAAGCATTGCATTATGAATGTTAAGAATGAGGCAGGGTGGTGTATACTACTCATGTGATCCCAAAAATGGAGAAACAGTGCACATAGAGAACAGCACAGCAACACACCTTCCATGTGGACCCAGCAATGTTATTGATAAAGTCAATCTCTTCATCGTTCAGGAGGCCAAAGTCTGGTTTCTTCAGCTGGCCAACAGCAAGGCCCACGAGGATGGACACAATCACAAACTTCAGCATGACTGCTAAGTTGGACCGATACTTGTTAGGATATTATTATCAATCTGCAAGATTATGAAAATGGTACAAAATTAGTAGGCCTAACTAAAATATAACTGTTTGATAAGCACAATCAACCATGATAAAACGCACAATGGAAAACAGTCTATCTAACGTCTGATAAGAGTTTCAATGCAAGAAAGAAAATTTTTCTAGACTAGGCCTATGTAGACTAGTCTAGTCTAGTCTATGTCAAAGCTTTGTTTTAAATTATCTTGATTTGAATGAGGAAAAGGAAACTTTAAAATGCTAAAGAGATTAATCCCCTGCCAAAACTCTGGAAACAGGTCCATACACCATTTTCAGTGGAAACGAAAGTGTAAATTCCACAAGACCCAGTTATTCGCATCCTGATGTCCACAGTCAGTGTCGCCCATCAACTAAAAACAGTGGTGGGTATCATCCCATGACAATCACATTTTCTGAGGCCAAAGACAACCCTTAGGAGTAGTTCAGGTTGATGGACTGGGACGACAATTTAATATTAAAATCTAAATAAAATCATTCAAAGCAGATAGTCTACCTATTTTCCAATCTCCCTACCTCGTACGAAAGTTCTCAACCAGGATGCAACTGCGAAGCGTAATGTCGCTGCTTTTGTTGATCCGTCGATCACGAGACCTATAAAAGTCATGTGATTGATGAAAATCATGTGACCCGCGATACCCCTAAATAGGTTACGAGTATAGTATGGTGCTCGATTTGTATCAAAATCCCCGTTGTGAACGAAAAAGACTTGCAAAGCAATACACAAGTTACAGGCTGAAAATTACCTAAATTGTTTTCTCCACCTTCTTCAAACTATAGCTAACATGTTGTTGCTATTGTTTATACCTTTTTACATATAATAATGCATAATGGGGTGTTCGATGGTTGTCCCAACAGCAGCTGTTGTGTGTGGCTGCTGTGATCAGGATGGCATTTTAGCAAGAAATGTGTGTGCAAGTCACTAAACAATCAGATGCATGACAAATACGGTAAAAATGTAAAATAATATACATTTTATTGTTTCCCTCTGATAGCAATTAGTTCCTTGCACTCTTCCGACTACAATAATTGTTTCTTCTTCTTTGCGATTCATGTTGTATGTTCAAATCAATGTGGATCAAACTGCTTTCACAAGATCTCGAATTAAAAGATATCGGAATTCTTTTGTACCCTTTTCAGTGAGGGTGCAACAAGACTCCTCTTGATTCTGCTATGTCGACTTATGGTGATCCAAATGTCGACCTGTCTGTCTCTAGGTGTATGGTGCGTATTCGTGCGTTTGAGAAGTAAAGAAAGTGTGTGTGTGTGTGTGTGTGTGTGTGTGTGTGTGTGTGTGTGTGTGTGTGTGTGTGTGTGTGTG
>JAWQUT010000445.1:215302-230003 GCA_033807755.1 Ellobium chinense
TGGGGGGGGTGGAGGGGGGGTTGAGTGAGTGAGTAGGTGAAAGAGTAGGTTCCTAGGGCTGGGCCAATGTTTTTCTCTTGCAGTATCGCGAAGAGGACAGGGTTGCAAGACATGCTCTGGTATTTCAGTATTGGCTCCCCATGGACATGAGTCTGTATGTGAATGCCTAGTTTTGTAGGAGCGGTAACCTGAGACCATTAGTGTCCGATCCGGAAGCAAAAACCTGCACTTGCTCTTATGATCTCTAGTTTCTGACTGAATTTGTGTTTTTCTGAGGATCTTAACGTCACCATGGGATTTGATACCGTACATAGTGTCTATTCCTGTTACAATAGGTTTGTAAACTTATACTTTACCACGTCCAGAATTAGGATTAATGGTCTGACGAAGCCAACTGGTTAAAAAAAAAAGTTGCATCGTCTTACAGATACCCTGTTATTCCAATAAAACAGTCTTTCAAGCGTCTATGGACATGATATAATGCCTCTGCCTGCCCCAGACAACCTGCAGGATTATGTAACGCAATGTCCGAATTCTCACACCTAACTGTGCGTGTGGCTGCCATAAGCTTACGTCATATACGTTCTACCCTCACGGCCAAGCTGGCTAGCCAGTGCTCTTAGGGTGGGTGATAACAAGTCGGTATAAATCTTTTCATTCCACTGTAAACGGCAGTTGTATCAAACAAAATCATGCTGAGGCAATAAAAATGCAGAATACTTTACTTGGCTTACACGGTTAAATTTTACTTTTGAATCTGGATGGCCAAGACCTTACTTGAAAGCTGAATAATACATTGTCAGACAGAGGTGTCTGTAGTTGCTGGAACTTCAGTGACGTCATCATTTTTACCACAAGCCACTGCTGTTCAGGGATGGGGGATAACTCTAAACACATGGGCAAATTCCGGTCACTCTGACTGTTTTTATTGCTGAATGAGAGAAATCTTTTCGGCGACTCAGGACTATGGTCTTTATTATCAACGACACCATTGGTAAAGATACATAATATTATGTGCACTTCAGGAGGGCACACCATACTCATCTCTTGAAAGAAGTTAAAACAGATTTTGTTAATGTCATTGGATATCCCAAATCTGTTTATGCAGAGGGTCCAAATGACATTCTTTTCTTTAAGTGAGGTCTCTAAAATATCATTAATCCAAAGTACACTACAGGGGTAGGTATTTTTTCTCTCCATCGTCGCTTCGTAGGTACACGCTGGCACCCACATCTTATGTCTAGTTGTCTCTAAAGAGTACAATCAGATCTGTGNGGATGTTACTTAGATCATGCAGTTTTTGATATCGACATACCGCGTTTGCGACCGGTTCCTTATGCCTAGTGATAACGAAAATGAGATGTGCCCACCTTGGCAGAACCCTCCTGTGGCTGGTAGGCGTCCGTAATGATCCTTCTTTGTTTAAGTAAAATACGAGTTTTCAACCCCTTGGCGTTCTGTAAATTCAATACCGCTTAATGTAATGATACATATTTTTAAACAGAGCCCAGCAAGACCTTTCCCAATTGATAGCTTTGATGGCTAGAAGACGAGGCACTATCACGGATTGAAATTTTCAGTTACCCCACTGTACAGCTGCCTCTTGAACTCAGTAAAATGAATATCGCTTAACATAATGGTACTATTTTCCAAACAAGGTAAAACAAGCCCTTTCCATTGATACGTTATATCTGCAATACGTTATATCTGCTTCGACCAGGTGCGTCACAAAGGCGTTTATTGAGATTTTCAACTTACGCATTTTCTACTGCGTCATCAGCTCAAAACCGGGTTAAGCCAGACTCCAATCATTCTGCCATCTTTATAAGCACATCACTGAAGCTGCTCTGTTATTGCGTAAACAGGCTGGTCAGTGTTATGACGGGATTCTGCTCCAGTGGCACTAAGTTTCCATTGCATATAAATGCTTGCACTTACAAGATTCTAAATGTTTGAGCAAACTCATGAGGCAGACCGACATGAAACTAGCCACAGTGGTAAGATCTAGTTGTAAGCAGTGGATCACTTGTGGCCTAATGCCCTATTGCTTATTCGAGACAGGTTTACTTCCATTTCTTCTTTTTTTATTCACTGATTTTAGTGAGAGAAAAAAAAAAAGCAAACCTGTAAGAATCAGAAGTCGTGACTGAGTTTTGAATGTCGGTCTGCTTCTCCAATGTTGCGCAGTCGTCCGAAATGCCATCTGCTGAATGAAAGATCTTCTCGGTGACTCAGGACTATGGTCTTTATTATCAACGATACCATTGGTAAAGATACATAATATTATGTGCACTTCAGGAGGGCACACCATACTCATCTCTTGAAAGAAGTTAAAACAGATTTTGTTAATGTCATTGGATCTCCCAAATCTGTTTATGCAGAGGGTCCAAATGACATTCTTTTCTTTAAGTGAGGTCTCTAAAAATATCATTAATCCAAAGTACACTGTAGGGGTAGGCATTTTTTTCTCTCCAAGTTCGCCTCGTAAATATACGCTGGTACCCACATCTAATGTTTAGTTGTCTCTAAACTTAAGTATAATCAGATCTGTGAATGTTGGAACAAGACATGCTCGTCGATAACCTGAGATTGGTGCAGATACTGGTCTATGAAAGCGATCATGAACAAAATAAAGTTCATGAGTATGGACAAAAAGTTCCCTCACACTGGTAACGGCTAAACGGCATTTAGTTTACTTGTCGCAAGAGCTGTCCAGTTTTGAGAACGATTTTCTCAGGGATTGCACTCTTTACCCTCTTTTGTGAATAATTTCCATTTATTTTGGACATTGTAACAACGATAATTTTGTCTTCTGTATGCTGAAAGCCTGAAATCCGATTTGAAAATGGGTGATTCTGACAGGGTTGTGAATAAGTGTATACTCAGTATGTCTCACAGCAGTGTCAAAAGTCTTCTCATATTATCTTCTGCAGCTTTACAAGCGTAACAAATCTTGTGGTACCTGGCAGCGATAGCAATCACATCATATGCTGTAAACATTGCCTTACTTATTAATTCACTGAAAGATATGGCAATGTGCAGAACTACGTGTTATGGTGGTGTAACCGCCTCTACCCAAGTACTCCCCACCCCCTTTCCTCCTCTCTACTCTTGCATTTCCACAAACCACAAAAATTGTTTTAAAAAGCTATGGGCTGACAGACTGAGCCTGAGGGTTCTTACATATGAGTCTAAGTACGTCTGGTTCTTCTTTTTCCAATGGACCGACTATGGGGTTGGCGGCTGTCCTTCTTTTTGTTGGCTCTGACTCGGTGTCCTGAACCTGCTTCGTTGGGTTCTGAAAACCTTCCGTCCGTTTGTATTTCTTCAATGTTGAGTTTCGATGATGAAATTATTTTTGGACATGATTGTGTGATATGGAACATTGTTCTCTGATAACAGATTTTTCTAGCGGTGAAACCTTAGAAGACAAGAAACTGCTAACTAGTGTGAGCAGTTGGGAAGTGTGTTAGGGTCACGGGTGAGCACTGGGCTCGCCTGTGGAAGTTAGGGAACATATTATTCACGCAGTAGGTATTTAAGAATTAAACTGCTGTGAAATTACCGCCCTTGTAGTGTAGTGGTAACACGCTCAGACTTGCTGGCTGAGAGACCCTGATTCGATTCCCGGCAGAGGCATGAAATTTTCTAGTGAAGTTTTTTTGGCCTTTCTTCACAAAATTGACCATTCACAGTAATTTGGTAGAATCCCTGGTGACACACTTCCCTAAATTAATATTATTATGTAACATCTGAAAAATTATCAGCCTGAGCTCACATTCCTCCCCCTAAATAATAATGAATGAATACTGTATGCCTTGCCACCCAATTACACTAACGTCATTCAGAGATTCCATACTATAGCACCACTTATTCATTCAAGTCGTCGGATGAGAAGGATACATGAGAAGCAGACAGGTCTAAGCCACAAAAGTAAAAAAAAAAATTGAGATTTTTTTTGCATGCGGGCTGGGGGGGGGGGGCATTATCCATCAATATTTTTTTGCAATGGAAGTTCTACGCCAAATGGATAGCTGAGAAACAGACCGATCTAACCCACAAAATTTTTTTAAAAAATGATATTTTTTGCATGCGGGCTGGAGGGGAGGGGGGCATCCTCCATCAATATTTTTTTGCAATGGAAGCTCTACGCCAAATGGATATCTGAGAAGCAGACCGGTCTTACCCACAGTATTTGAAAATTTAGAAGGCCACGAAACTTTTAAATACGATTTTCTCGAAAGTGAATCTGTGTGGTCTGCATCCCAGCTATCCAGAGGAAAACTACAATATCAAGTAACAGCCTAAAAGGCTCATTTAGTACGAGATAACAAAATTTCACTGTAACGTTCAGCTGACTTTGACTGCTGGTGCTCTAGATTTCCAGATAAGATGTGAGCCCACTTAGGCTCAGCAAAATCTCGAAAAGTACAGTATGTCTGGGCCCATAGCTATTATTAAGGTATATTTATTATTTAGATCCACCTGAATAATAGAAAGCTGATATGATTATTATGAATTCATGCATGTGAAATGTGTACGTAGTAATGGTTGAAGCATAAAGACCTCTTTATCATATCGTATTAAAAAACTGAGCGATATTAGGGCAATAAAATATGCGTTTCTGTTTTGTTTTTGTTGTTTTGTTTTTTTTGGACAGTATAGTTCGCTTTTTTACCAGCGGATTAAATGGCAAACAAACGGATTATATCATTCCGTCAGCCGTTTTTTTTTTTTGGATGGAGGAGGGGGGGGGCAGAAGAGTAGAATAAGTCAATAAGAATATTCGATCTGGTAAACTGGTACACCCTAGTGTAAGCCGCCATTTATTTTTTTTAATTTTTTGATAACCCTCTGCAATCGCATCTGAATAGTTGTGACGGTACTTCTTTCTAAATGCAAATTGTCCACCCAAACAAACAAAATACCATCTGATATTCTTGCACTGCGTTTCTTGCTGTCTTTTCTTTTATCAAGGTTGTCTCTTAACATGGTGTGACTGATTAATCAAGAGCGGCTACGTGATAGTGGTTTATCAGATAACGAAGTTCCCAACATGATGACTTCGTATGCCACAATGTTACAATCAACTCCGACTAATCACAGTCTGTTTAACTGCAATTTCCCCTTACTTGCTACACTCTTTTAGATCTAAAAACAGAGTGCTGTATATTTTCATCATAAAAATAACTGGATAATCGAAACTCCTTTTATTCGCAACTGTTACTAATCTCATGAGAAGCTCCAGTTAACTGGGGGTGTCTATTTCATTACAGTGGGCGTTTCCCCTTGAAAGATAAATGTAGAGGTTGAAAGATACCTACATGGATAATGGATCATCATGGGCTCACCAAATGTAATCGGCAAGACCACCAAGTACAGGATGACACAGATGCGGATACGCTCAATACTGGATATGGATATTTCGTAACAGTTAGTCACTGTGGTAAGAAAATCGCTCTGGTTGGCCCTAGACCTTTTCTTACCATGTATCAGGGGTGGTACCATGCTGTTCACGAGATTAAAGTTCATTACTGTTTGTTAAGATATGAAGATGCCAATGTTTTTTTTCACTGTTGCCTGTATAAGGTTTTTACACCTCTCATTAACTTATCCAGGGTCCCATGCCAAAATACTTTTCAAACATATTGTTTAGCTCTTCCTCCAGATTTTGACACACAGAAAAATGCCCCTAAACCAATTAGATTTGAGAACTTAGGCAGTGAAGCAGGCTACCTGATAGTTTAGACCTTTTCACTCAGTAAACAGGATAAACTTACTCACCTAGCAACAACTACAAATCTTATATTTAAGTGGCTAAACCTCGCCTATTCTATTCTACAAATATATTTGCACCTATGTTGTTTATGAGGCAAAATGGTGGGCTCTCGAGAAATCGAGATAATGGATATTTTTCAAATATGGTTGCAAGTCTGGGGTTGGCAAAAACATAGTGATGTATGTTACTATAATTTGTTGATAATTTGTTTGGCATTTTCAAGTAACAAAAATTTTTCTATCGGGGCGACGAAATGCGCCTCCAGAATTTGACCCAACTTTCCTTTTCGTCAGACCCACTTCTGGACCATTCAGCAGCAGCTGTTGTACCCTGCTATAGAGCTCTGCTGCTGAAAAACAGCACGTGATAGTGAAAGTACTTATATCATTATCTGAATGTCACGCGCAGCGCATTTATAAGGGCAATTAAACTAGGAATCGGCGTAGCCCAGGGTGGAAGTCCATCCCTTCTCACATTACGTCTATCTCAATGTTTGGTCTCCGTGCTTCGAGATTTTTTAAACTTCTCTGTGATGTTGGAGTTCTTAGTGATAGGAGGGTGCGAGTATGTGTGTGTGTATGGAGGGAAAAGGGAAGGGAAGACAGGAGGAATTTTCGTATTCATTTTATGACACTGGACTATGGAGATGTGGTTCCCTGTACGACATTATATTATTGCCATTCTGTTTTTTCTTAAATTTGGTTGAGTGAGGGAGGGGGGGGAGGGGTGAGAAAGAGAGAGAGAGAGAGAGGAAGAGGAGGATTTGGGTATGTAGGGTTGAAAGGTTTATGTTTTTATTAACTGGGGAGGAATACTAATGTTTTTATCAATTGGGGAGGAATACTGATGTTTTTATCAATTGGGGAGGAATACTAATGTTTTTATCAATTGGGGAGGAATACTAATGTTTTTATCAATTAGGGAGGAATACTAATGTTTTTATCAACTGGGGAGGAATACTAATGTTTGTATCAATTGGGGAGGAATACTAATGTTTTTATCAATTGGGGAAGAATACTAATGTTTTTAATCAATTGGGGAGGAATACTAATGTTTTTATCAGTTGGGGAGGAATACTAATGTTTTTATCAATTGGGAAGGAATACTAATGTTTTTATCAATTGGGAAGGAATACTAATGTTTTTATGAATTGGGGAGGAATACTAATGTTTTTTATCAATTGGGAAGGAATGCTAATGTTTTTATCAATTGAGGAGGAATACTAATGTTTTTATCAACTGGGGAGGAATACTAAGCATCCCAGAGGACCTTCTCATATTGCTTACCCTTCCATCCTCCCCCCCCCCCCCCNNCCCCCCACCTTAGTAAATGTATGGTACAATGAACAATGTGCTGCATATCATGAGATATCTTATGCCTGTAAACAAATAGGAATGCTGTTTTAATTTCCTAACGGTCTGTATTACTCAGACTGGCTTGATCAAATTTAATGGCCGGAAATTAGTTTGGGGCAGGTGGAATTTATCCCCTGACGTCTTATATTGTGTTTTCCCCACTAGACCTTACGACCATATTTATTGCTGCTTTCCGGGTTAGGAAATCAATATGCAAATTTATCTGTCCCAGGTGGCAAATTTATCTGTATCACCACTGCTTCTTCTTTCCTATTTTTTAAGCATTTCGATGTAAAATTTAAAATTCACATTTTGTAGATAGCACTAGCTTCTTATGAACGCTTTCTCAATAGCAGCTGGCCATCTTTCTTCTCTTTTCGAAAATCAGTTCGTATTTAGGCCTATCCCCAGATAATGATCTTAGGACGATAGTTCATTGACTTTATATTCACTAGATTTATGTAAATTATATTGCAAGCTTGAACCGATGTCTCGAGATATCAGTAAAACCACCCAGGACTGAATTACATGCACATTTTAGTTAACTTGCGAGCAGTTGTACAATGACACAGCCTTCTTCAGACAAAGGCCAAACTGAATTATTGCAGTGGAAAGTCTTTGTAGTCCTGCGTAATTAAAATTTAGTGCAACTACATTTTTTTTTTTAAATTTGGGGTCATTTTTTTTCCTTTGTATCATTCATGTTTATTTTCAAACTTCAAATTTTCCGAAATCCTAAATCTCAAATCCCAAAAAGGTTTGTTTTAATAGTTAACTTCTGTTACAGCCCTATCACCTCGTTGTTATTTATGCCTTTGGTTCAGAGTCCCTATCCTCGTGGCAAATCCGCATGTCTGATAATAGGTTATCACATAGCCCTCATGTAGGTTATACGGGACTCACGTGAGGGCTGCTCATTGATGATTATGAGTGTGTGTCATCTAGGCTAAACACATGAGAGAAATGCACAGATCATGTGCACAGGTAACATAATATATTATTATGGGAAACGCACAGAGATGCCTGGATTCTGAGGAGAAGAGCAGTTAGTCGATCACAAGTCACCTAGGCATGATATGGGTACCACCCGGGCTAGCCCACTCCTAGATGTTTCGGGAATACCTGTATATAATATGGGTCTTACATGGATCATGATAGGATACTTCAACGTTTCCAATCAGCCACCCAGGGCAGATAATCTCATAATATTTACATTACTGTGGGGTTCGAAAGGTGAATGACAGACTTATGCTTTTATTATGTGTGACTGGAAAACAGCTGCAGATAAACTAAAAAACGGACACGCTGACCTATCTTAGCATGTGGAAAGCTTTTGTTAGCTTTTTTCGGAAATGTCAATTGTCACTTACAATCAAGATAGTTACACAACATATGCAGTAAGTTTGTAAGTTTGGTAACCAGCATAGGGTACCAAAAAAAAAAAATCCAACAAATTGTTTTTAACCAGACTCCTAGTAAGTGAGAGGTCATTATTGTGCTTGCACATACTTGCAGGCATCCGATGGCTTCCATGCTGTGTGTCCAGTTGCTTGGTCGGTTGGTAGGTCAATACGAAAGTTTAAAAAAGTACAAAACATTTTGAATTAAAACATCGTGGTTACGTTGTTACGTTGGTCTTGGCTTGGAATCCAGACAATCAATCCGTTAGTTACTTGTNGATCCACTATTCTTCCCGTGTAGATTATAGTGTATTACTATAGTGTACATTACTCATTTCTAATCAGTACAGTTTGCATGGAAAACTACACATCAAAGTGCCAAAAGCGCGCATGTGTGTATGTGTGTGTGTGTGTGTGTGTGTGTGTGTGTGTGTGTGTGTGTGTGTGTGTGTGTGTGTGTGTGTGTGTGTCTCTGTGTGTCTGTGTGTATCACATTTTGTTGTGACTGCGCTGGTCAGGAAATGAGGTATGTATTTTCAGACTGGTCAGTTACACCACGTGATTTAGGGATTGCTAGGCTATTTTGATAAATGACGAGTAATCATGCATGAGCAGAGCATGTAAACAAACCAACGTGTCAGCAAGATTTCCTAGGTCACGTGATGGAGCTGAAAATACCTCCATTCGTCCGCTTCAATACTATCTAGCTTCTCGCCATTCTTGCTTATTCCGTCGGGTTATTTTGCCTAAATCTCGGGGGGGGGGGGGNGGGGGGGGGGGTGGAAAGGTGGGTGGAGTATTTAGGAAAGCAAGTATCATTTTGTAGGTTCTGAAATCCCATCATCATTAAGGCGATTTTAGTCAGTATTTTTTTTCTAAGCCACTTTACAAATTGCCGCGATAATTAAGATTTCTTTAATAGTTTACGGCATTCGCCGGGTTAAGAGGGGAAATTTCTTTTTTTTTATTTTACATCTATATTGCAGTACATGTGTACAGAGTGTAGTATGCTTAGGTGTGTGAGCTGAATATTATTTAATCTTATTTACTTCTCTATGTAAAGCTCTCAGAGTCTGTATCTACAGGGATGAGCGCTATATAAATGCTATGTATTATTATTATTATTAATATTATTATATAAGCCTATCATTGAATTTTCGAATTTACTGAGGTTGAATGGAAAGAAGGTTTTCATTAAAGATAATTTACTGATCCACACACAGGGTTTTACCTCGTGAAGTATGCAGGCCTGAGACATTAAATTTGCTTTTAAAAAATCAGAAAAGTTTGCACAGTTATAATCTGTGTGTGTGTGTGTGTGTGTGTGTGTGACCTTAAACTGTTTGATCCCATTTTGTGCATTGAAAAGGCCAGCAGGTGCATTTTCTGCCTAACTATCGTCCCGTTTTATCGCAATTTTCGCAATTCGAATAATAACAATTTCCACTTAATCGCAACCTATTTCTACAAAATAAAACGATAGATTTCTATACACAAATCACAGGATAAATGCATTTCCTTTTTATCGCAACTTTTCCTGCATTCCTGATGACTTGCAGTTAAGCAGGAGTTGACTGTACTAATGATTGTGTGAACGCCCTACCATTTCTGCTACAATATTTATGAGCGTGCAACATCTTAGAAAACCGACCGTGCTCTCTATGTTCATTCTGTCAAGGCTACATTACTAAAATCCCACCATAGGAAAGTCAGAATGCTACATGGAGGCCAACAAAGGGGATTAATTCGCCGGAAACTGTGCTGTTATCGAGTTTTTTGTCGGTGGGTAATGAGCAAGTAACGCGATTATTGTCGGTAAACAAACGGTAGGTTATTTTTGTATCGGGAGTATGGTGTGCCAACCTGTTAGAAATGATGAAAACAAAAAAAGTTACAATGGTTGATAGTTTCAGTGCTGTTGAACCCGTACAAATTACCGTTCGCTGCTTCAGAAATTATACAGAGGTTAAAATGAATGGAGAATGCTCTGAGTTGTAGGGTGTGTGTTGGAGGGAAGTGGGTGGGGCAGGGATGGGGATAGATGATACACTTATATTTGCGCTCCCGTTTATTAGACTTCTTTTGCACATCTCACACATAGACTAAATGCAAATGAGGGCTAAAATTCCAACTCAACAATAACGGAATACAAAAAAGAATCTTGCTTTTGACATAACATTAGACATAAGAACTATATTTCTTACTCGTGTCATCGTTTGTTAATGTCAAAAGAGAACTTTTCCATGAATCTGATTGCGATTTGAAACATCCGCTGTTATTGTCTGAAACAGACCTCTTAGAGAAAGTTATTTAAGGAACATTCCCACATGAAGCAGCGGAATGTCCGGTTGGCTTTCATGCACATTGAATTATCAAGGATAAACATAACAAAGGACTCCTCAGCTTTCGTAGAAAAAATTATCAATGCGTTAACTCAGCAATGCCAAGGCAACGAAGTATGACCACAGAGAGACAGAGTGTGAGAGAGAGAGAGAGAGAGAGAGAATGAGAGAGAGGGGGGAGGAGAGAACATGGGAGATAAAGGGACAGTGAGGAAAAAAAAAACATATAATGATAATAATATATACCACACAAAATCGATCACTGAATCAATTTTGGACCCATACGGTATTCCATACTCCGAACCCGATTAAAGTAAATGAAGCGAGGGTACAACATAATACAATGTAGAATGCCAAGATGAAATGAAGCATAAAAAGAAAAATTATGACTACGATTCTGGACTTATAGACATGGCCAATACAAAAGGTCATGTGGTCGACTATTGTATAGTGCCCTTGACGTCATGACTGGTCAGGGTAGGAGAACACCGTGTCAATGTGTCCATTGTTAACGGTTGTAACTATCAAAGTCCATAGTGGTAAGAGAATTGGCATAGTCTAGTGATTGACTGAAATACTGTGTTAGCAACTTGCATTGCATTCTTTGGAAGCTTACATTACTATGACTTTTTGTTACTAATTCTTAAACGATCTTGGATTTTAATGCATTGTTGTAAGTTTGAAAGTGAGGGATAGATGAGTTTGGGAAGGGGAGGGGGGGATTAGGGAGGGGTGGAACAATTGTGTGTTTTGCAGCTCCAGCTGAATGCACATGAGTTAAGCTGATTTTTACGAAAAAAATGGCTTTACGGCAATCAGTTTCGGTTTAAATATATTTGAAAAATTAATTAACCCGTGTTAGAAACAAGCAGAGCTAACTGCCGTAAAATCAAGGCTTTTCAGAAAATTGCGCAACTAACGTGGCATCTTGCTGGAATTGCCATATTTCTTAGGATTATCAGGATCGTGATTAAATTTAGTAAAATCCAAACTTTCATTCGTTGAAAGATATTGGTTCTTCATTGTTTTACAAATATTTTTTCGCAAAATTTGTGATGCATGGAATCAAAAAGTTTTTAATATACATTGTGTAACTTCATTGCACAGTGAAGTATAATTTTAAAGATTAGGACACCATATGACCCGCAGGATTATGAATGATAATATAAAGAGGTGCCCACCAAATATTCTGGCCTCCATAGTTTCGTCGTTTTCCAAAAAGACCTGCTCTGTTTTGCTCAAATTCCCCTTCCGTCCGGACCATACAGATGTTACTATGTGCGTGTGTGCCGAATAAGTTCACACTTGGGACACAGATACTATTGATACTGTATACTTCCATTGCCATAAGATATTTCATCAGCGTAAAAATATTTCGGGTATTTTATCTGATCCGTCTATCCACCGTCTCGATTAGTCAAAAACAATCCTCTGACATTTTTATTTTTCTCAGCCCGGCTTCCGTAATGTATTTATTGTTGATGCTGCGCGATCTGCGAAATAATCACTAGAGTAAAGGTAAGTCGTTGCGTTAGGGGTCACTCATTTGGCTATTTTGTAGCCTAATGCCGATCTTTCTTTGTGGAAGAAAACAAAACAGTAGTTTGCAACTTCTGTTTGCACATGCACGATCAGCATCAGGCGGACGGAAAGTGAAATGGAAGCCATGGTGCAGCGAAATGCTTTTACTCTAGAATGAGCCAGTAAGCTGCCTCCGGTACTCATGCAAAGTGCAGTTACATTTACCAAAAGCAAGCATGAAAAAAAGTGGAGAGAGAGCTTTTACGTCCTCAGGACCATTTGTTTGGAACAAACTGCTTAAAAACATTCGTAAAGAAAATAATCTCAGTACTTTTAAGAAACTTCTCAAAACACTTTTGTTCAAACACTATTTTGATTGACTGCGAAACCAAATCTTTTTTTGTTGTTGTTGTTTACATCTGCATTGCAGTATATATGTACAGAATGTAGTATGCTTGGGTGTGTGAGGTGAATATTATATAATTTTATTTACTTCTCTATGTAAAGCGCTCAGAGCCTGTATGTACAGGGATGAGCGCTATAGAAATATTCTGTATATAATGTTTATATATGTATATACTTTTGTTTGCATTGCCAAATCACTATTACATACTTCGTCATAAAAGCAGTCTACAAGTAAATCGATTCTATGAAGAGGAATGTAATATTGATATACATGTAACTAGCATAATACTCCTCTTCATTTAATGGAACTCTGAATGACCGCACTGTGGGTTTTACTTGTCGATACGGTTCTATGCTCACGACTAACCCACATTACTTATTCAGAGAAAGGAGGACCACTTATCCGGTACGAAAATTTGACAGCATCTTGAAATATCAGGTGTCTGTCTACCTGCCTGCCTGCCTGCCTGCCTGCCTGCCTGCCTGCCTGCCTGTCTGTCTGCCTGCTTGTCTGTCTGTCCCCCTTTCATATGTGGCCCCTTTGTCAAAAATCACTATTCCCTCATGCCATTCCCTTCCCTCCCCCATCCCAACTCACAACATCACCTTTTCCTCTCTCATTACTTCCTGCCACCCCAAAAAACGATCCAACAACGCTTCCTAGTCCTTCTGCAAACAAACTCTGATCTGATCACCATGCGTTTTCAAGTTTTCACTGGTCGATCTGGTTCTCATGCGCTCACCCACAGAGCAAGCCGATTGTTCCACATACTTCATTAATGTGTGTGTGTGAGCTAGAATACTCCCTCCCGTCATTGATTCCAGACACCCATCGACCCGGACCTCATTCAGGTGTATGGTGAATGCAGACGAGCTGAGATGTCGTTTGATACCTATATATACATTTAAGCGTTGAGTCGTTTGATAAGATTTTTAAGTTACATGTCACTCAGATGTATGACACGATGACTGTCAGTTTCCATGAAAATGAAGGTATGAATAGATGTGTGGAGAATTCGTCAACAGTCATCTAATTTATATAGTTATAGTCTAATGCATGCACCGCAAGCCATAACTCCAACAATAATTACTTCCGCTTTCTACTTTTCCATTGTTAGAGGAATATGATTGGCTACTATGGTCTTTTACATGGGCTATTATTGGCTTAAGTTATTTCCGATGACGCAATCGAATTACTATTTACAATTAAAATGTGCCGAAACCGGAAGTAGACTGTATTGGAGCTGCCTATTATTAAAACGGTCTATATAGGTTATTCTGTTCATGTCAAAGCAAAGTAAGAACGTATGTGAAAATGCATTTCAACCCTTTAATTTGGATAATGGCAGTTCCATAGTAATCTATAGTTGAGATAACTGGCAGAAAACGCTATAGAGAACTTAACTGTTGGTTAGTTATGGCAAGCAGGGCTTGTACCCGCCTGGCTGGAGTCAATAGGCTTACGATTTAGTCTGATAATTGGTTGGTGACATTTTGTCCTGGCTGCTCTCCCTTGTTTGGTGTATTGTGTAACACGGTAGTCCTACCATGAGAGTTGACTTATGAGCGAGTGTGAAGGTAGGCTGTGTATTTCTGTGCTCTCTCTCTTTCTCTCTCTCTCTCTCTCTCTCTCTCTCTCTCTCTCTCTCTCTCTCTCTCTCATAAACACACAGACACACTATCTGCTTCTCACTCACTCACTCACTCACTCACTCACTCACTCACTCACTCACTCACTCACTACTCACTCACTCACTCACTCACTCACTCACTCACTCAATTGTTCATTCACTCACTCGTTCATTCACTGACTCACTCACTCACTCACTCACTCACTCACTCACTCACTCACTCACTCACTCACTCACTCACTCACTCACTCACTCACTCACTCACTCA
>JAWQUT010000445.1:246127-260542 GCA_033807755.1 Ellobium chinense
TTTTACAGTATTTTCCGAGCTCTATTATTCCCCATTGAAGACTGTAGTCCATAATTATTCTCTCCCTTGCTAGCTAATCCCCCTCGAGTTGGTATTTGATATTGAATACTAAAGTATTTGGGAACAGGGATGCATAAAGCGAATGTGATTTGTTTTTTCATTTTTTTGGGAAACATGAAATGCTCTGAGGTTATTGTATCCTCCAGTATGTTCCGAGCTCTAATTATTCACCTTTGAAGATTATAGTTGATATGAGATATGATACTTGCCTTGTGTTAGTGCGCTGTTTGTGAGTATGTGGTTTACAGTGTGGGTGAGCGTTTGCGGATGATGAGAAGGATGTGGCGTTTCAAGAAACAGATAGTGTAAGAACTGCCTGCCTACCTGCCTACCTGCCTGCCTGCCTGCTTGCTGCCTGCCTGCCTGCCTGCCTGCCTGCCTGCCTGCGATCAATGTAAAACAATGATAGCAAATATACTATATTTGTTATTATGTGAAAAAAAATGTTATCATTGTAGTGATATGTTGCATTACTGGCTAAAGACCTCGAAGAAATAAACATGACGCTTGAAACATATTCTCTCCCTTATCAGCTATCCCCCTGGAGGAGAAGGCGATGGACATTATGGCGATGCACGACGCTGCTCGCTGTGTGGTCAACATCTTCCTCCGGCCCAAAAACCACATGCAGAAGAGCGTGAGCATCATGGGGGAGAGAATGACCGTGCAACACATGGCGGAAGTACTCAACAAACAGTACGATGATAAAAAGATCATGTACCATAGGGTGAGTGGACCAATTGTGCAGGGAGAGGAGGGGGGGCGGTGGGGGAGTGTTGGGAAATGCGAGAGGAGGAGTACAGATGAGAAGGTTAGGATTCAGGTTAGGGTTAGGTGGAGATCATTCTCGGCTCAGAACTATACATACAGCAGAGCTTCCCTTAAATTGCAACTCATGCAGAGCATGGGAAAAGTTGCGATTAGCAGAAATTGCAATTATCCAATGATTTTAACATAGAAATATAGTTTGTTATTACGGGCAACAGACTGGGATTAAGCAGAGGTTGTGATTATTCTGACTGTCATTATGGCAGTCTGACTGTGCAATGCAACTCTAATAGCACAACTATCCATATGACCAAGATACTCAGGATGAGTTATCAGACGTTTTGTTTTATCCAGCAACAAAGCAGTTGGGACTATTGGACGGAAGTTTACTAAGCAAGAAACTGTCTTAAGTAATGTTTCCGTTAACAGATTTCCGCTTTACATTATTGTATGATATTCACATAAATACCAAGCAGCTTTTCTCACCAGATGGTAAGACCAATACAAAACTGATTGTTTTCCCGCATGGTGAGACTAACCCGAAAAGATTCCTCTCACCAGTTGGTAAAACTGTTCCATGGGGTTATGGTCATCGTGTTTTGAAAATCACAGTTATTTAAGTGGAACAAAAATACGAAAACACCCCTGTACCTAACGCTTGTAATCCCTTCATCATGAAACATTAGTACCGCACAATCACATACGACACTCTCACTTTTGGCGTAGAAGAGAATGGCACCCATTAGACCGTGACTCTGTATGAAAAGTTGGGGGGCTGGATGATAATAGAAAAGAACTCTATTTTAACATCAGTCTTGTCGTCATCATCTTCATGAACACCTTTATCACTGCAACTTTTTTTTTTTTGCTATCTTACCATCACTATATCCATCATCCTTATAAACTGCCATTCCAATTTCCACTACCACCACCAAGATCATCGACATTACTGTCACTGATGATAGACTTGAGAGCTCAGAATAGTGGAGAATATTACTACATGTAACAGCGTGTGGAGCAGCGTGGCCTAATGGTTACGCGTTGGACTCAAGATCTAAAGGTCCTGAGTTCGATTCCCGACCACGGTCATATTGTAAGTGCCGTGGGAAAGCATTTCATTCACATTTGCCTCAGTCCACCTGTCTGTAAAATGGGTACCTGGCTATAGGCAGTGGAAGGTATTGTCAGAATGCTAGTGATCAGCGCCAATAAATGGCAGCGGCACTGTATGCTTCCCAGGGAGTCGAGAAAGTCATAGAGTGATCAGGCCTGCTGGGGTAATAATAGTGTGAAGTCGCATGAGCGGGCATTAGCCAGGATATGAGACTTATAAACCGCATTATTATCATGTACAAAAGCTCTTTTGATTTTCAACTTTTTTATTGCAAAACAATTTTTTTTTAAATTTCTGAAGCATGATGCAAAATGTGATTAAGTGAATGACAAATGACATAACTGTCATTATAACAAATGACATATGTGTTATTACCATTATCACCATCACTGCAACCACCACACCACCACTACTGAAATCTCTCTCTCTCTCTCTCTCTCTCTCTCTCCCTCTCCCTCCCAGATGTCGCCATCTGACTACAGCACTTTTGATTTTCCCGGAAGTCACGACCTGGCAGCCATGTTTACGTATCTTCAAACAGTGGCCCCTAGGGACCCTCGCATCACGCGGAGGATTTTCCACACTGTGACCATTTTGGACAAATGGGTGGCCGAGCACAAAGAACAGCTGAACAACGCAATGAAAGGGGGTGGGGACGATTCAGGGCAAGAAGGCGGGGACAAAGCCAAATAAGGCTGCAAGAGGGCGGAGACAAGGTCTTATAAGGCTGCAGAGAGGGGGGAGGAGATTAGAAGAGCTATCAGGAAAACAGGTGACGTGGAAATGTGTTTTCCAATCAAACGACGAAACGTGGAGTATGATGTGAACGAATCCATGCAAATAGACCCAATCTATTCTGATAATGTAGGTCATTTCATATTCGTTCGTTCATTTGTTCCTTCGTTCTTTCCTTCGTTAGTTCATCTGTTCTTTGACTGACTGAGTTTACTCAGAGCACCCTTGTTAGGAGATCACGGGGAAGTGTGTGACGGTGAAGCTGCTATCCACAGGATCCGTGTGTTTACTATGCCTTCATTAGGACATTCTTTTTTTTTTTTTTTAAAGAACTGGAATAAGAAAGATACATGTCTTTGTTTAGTCTTTCAAAGATTACGGATGGACTATTTCTTTATGTTCCACTTTCATGAAAATGTAAAAAAAAAAAAAGGAAGATGCCCACAATGAAGACTGAACACGAAACCCTTGGTTCTCAAGTCCAGTGTTCTGAGCACTGAGCAATCGAGCCTTTGGAGGCCATGGCGCTAATAAACTAGACTATATGTATGACGAGTAGCGAGTTACGTCATAGCTGCTATTTTTACCCGTCCCTGTCACAAGTGTACTGTAAGTAGCAGATTCGCGTCCCATTTCTTCCGGGTTGACCAATTCCTTGTTTCTTAGTTACCCCGTAGGGTCTGTGGATTTTTCGGTTCTGCTTGGATAGACAGCTTTTCGCATTCCTCTCCAATATCTTGGGGTTACCGGTAGGTCTCTTCGTCTCCTCCTCTCTTTGGCTGCATGTATTTGGTCCCTGTAGTCTGACAGAATGAGAAGCCACATTCCTCTCTTGCATTCTATCGGCAGTCCTTAGCAGAGAGTACGATTTTGTTTGGTACGCTAGAGATTTGTTAGAAATGTGTCTCATTTTGTACAAAACAGGGAAAGAAAGCCCGGCAACATGGTGGCAGTCATTTACAGTTTCAAGTTTTTTATTGGAACATCTTATCTTTGGTCTTGTGTCGAAGAAAACTGTGGCAAGAATCAACGGGGACCTGTATGCAAAGATATGAGAGAGGCAAACATATAAGTATAACAATTACCACTTGCAAGTTATTGCATTGTTCCGTATCTCTTCCGCATTAGTCGCAGCCATCTTGGCTTGGATAGAGATAGATTCTTCCTTTGCTAAAGAAAGGAGTGTGGCTTTGCTAAGGAAGGGGTGTGGCGTCTTATTTTGTCAAATTGCTGATAAATATAGCTATTATTTCTGAGAGGACAGAGACAAGACCAAGCGGTAGTATTTCGTCTTTCAACCACCCCTAAGCAGAATCTAACCACAGATAGCACCGGCATGCCCGCTCTGCCCAGAACCATATGAAACTGAAGCACACCATCTTTTCCACTGCCTGGCACTGAACGATTTATGGGTGGGCTGCTTCCCAAAGCAGCCAGACATTTGGAACATGCCGTATGGAAACGAAATGCAACTCCAAAACACGAGAATCTGTGATGCCATGGCATCAGGTCTGAAGTTCAAGCTCAGGTGGGTGCTAGATTGGGAAAGTAAAGTAAAGTAGAACTTCGACATGGTCGCTGTAGAGCAAGAGTAGACCATCCCACATTTGCTGTATGTAGAGAAATTGAGGAATGAAGTTTATGTTGCCATTGAGTTATAAAGACTTGTAAAGAGGAGGGTTGGTGTTAGAAGTCCTCACAGGCCAAAAATAGTAATTGAACCGATATTTATGGCAAGATTGAGTCAATATCTATTTATAGAACTCTTTACCGTCAAAATAGAAAAAAAATGTGGGATGGCCCACTCTTGCTCTACGGGGACCATATAAACTATGCTTGTTGCATGAAGAAAGGGATACTTATTGGTGAGGTATAGCTCACTTATTACTGGGATATACTTGGAATCGATTCCACCTAATTAATGAATTAATCGAATGATAACGCATGTGAAATTCATAGTTGGTAACAACCATGCTTAAAAATTGGTTACTTAATATAAAGGTTTCACTATAACTGTATTTCTGGGAGAAGCTTTGTCTGCACGTAACATCACCAGATTGGTCGTTTTATTTCCTCCGTTGGTGATGAACTTTTTACCCACTCCAGCTTTATCCGGAGGTGAGAGCAAGAGAGTGTTGTCTGTTCTTGGTCCTACGGCATTTCTTTTCCCTTTGTTAGGCAGTGCTCTGAGAAGGTTACAGACCTGTGTAATGGGGTCGGAACCTTTTTTCCTCTATGGGCTGTATTAACATTTTGACCTGCCCTCTGAACCCATAGTTTTAGCTTTCACCCAGACCCATACCAGATTGAAACTCATTATGTGGCCCAAATTTTAAGACTGACCCAACTATAACAAGCTCATTGAAATTTTGAGCTTGGTTGCTATTTGTAAACAGAGCCTACATTTTTCACTGGTCAACTCCAAACCCCTCTTCATCCGCCTGAGCACAACCTTGACCTGGCAGTTCCAGCCCAGGGCTAAGTAGTGCCTGCAAAATAAAGTAAAATGGACACAGTTTCCCACGATATCAAAATGTGCCCCCCTGCAACCCTTATCACTGGAAGCAGGGCATGCCAAAAGAGGGAAAAGGGGAGATGAAATATAACCCCTACGTAGTAAGACCCAGTAGTGAAACTACAATTACAGGCCTGTAACCTTGGTAGGCACTGCTCTCAGCTCTCTTCCTGCGGTCACATTGGCGCAGCCTTGGAAACCACCATAGACCATCGTTAATTAAGCAAAGTCAATAGAGCTGACTTCCGGTTTAAGCAAAATATAAATGTGAATAATAGTGTGACTGCATCATCAAATCTCATTTCTGGAAGCGAAAAATGCATCAATGTAACAGACCAAATGAGTTTGCCATATTCATCTGACAATGGAAATATAAAAATCGGAAGTAATGATTGTTCACTCGTTCGCTGATGTCCCTCCCTCTTGTTGATTTCACAGCGGTCTGATCCTTATTGAAGTGTAACGGGTGCATTTCATATTAATTTGTGTATTTGAAAAGCAGCCAGCCGAAATAACTGTTTTCGTTATTATTGTTCTTGTCGTCGTCGTTGTTACTTTGTTTTAATTTGTTTTGTTACTGATATGTTTTGTTTCGTATAAAAAAACAAATCCAGGCATTCTTTTCTTTAAAAAAATAAGTTGTCTAAAACATTTTTTTTTCTTATAACTAACGAATTCTTTCTAAGCTGGTTAGACGATTTAAGAATTACTTTGCCTTGGCGGAGTCACACTTGTGGGAATATTTATTTATGTTTCGGACTTTGTTGATATACATGTTTGTTCGGCACTTTGTAATTGGTTGTCCACAAAAAACAACTGTGATACATTTCGACTGCTTGTTGCAACATTCTTGTATTGGATATATCCCACAAAGCCACATAGAAGATTGTTGCAGCCAGACGTCGACTATTAATTTTCTGTTTTCATGGACAACGTTTCAAACACAATTAATGAATTGCTGCATGTCATGATGAAAAGTGTTTTCATACCTCAATAATATTTCACTGTGGAGCATGGCATTATTTTTATATCTCAATAACTTCTCACTGTGATGATACTGTTTTCATATCTCAATAAATTTTTTACGGTGGATCATAATACTGTTTTCATACCACTTTAATATTTCACTTCATTGTCTTCATATCTCAATATCTTTTTTTATGTTGAATCATGGCATTGTTTTCATATCTCAATAATTTTTCACTGTGGACCATGGCATTGTTTTCATATCTCAATATTTTTTTTATGTTGGATCATGGCATTGTTTTCATATTTAAAAAATTGTTCACTGTGGATTTATGATAGTGTTTTCATATCTCAATAATTTTCCACTTTGGATAACAACTATTTTTGCAATGTTGAAACTGTGATATGGATGTACATAATAAAATATTTTTTTTTACGATATCATAAGAGTACCTTTCATGTGTGTTCAGTACTGATTGAGACTTTGACCGAGGGAAAAAAGGGTGGAGGGAGGAAGGGGGAAGGTTGTGATCAGCTCCGCATAACTGTAACTCCTCAGGCATTGATAAAGTTGCGATTAAAAGGCGTTACCAGTCGAAATCCCTTTGCACTGGCGGTTAACAGAGAGTTAACCTACACAGTATGCAAAGTTAGAATCAGTGTGAATGTATCCATATGTGGACGATCCCATGTGACGAAGATAAAAGAGCATAACTTACCACTGCCGTGAAGAGGAGTTACAGGGACAACTTGGCGCTTCAGCCCAACCATACAAGAAAATAGAATAATCCAGAACAGTAACAAATATTAATATTAAAAACATGTCATGTATTATTCACTGAACAAAAGGGTAATGTAGCAGAACAAAACCATGAAAGAATCAATGCTGAAATTAAATATAAAAGTAGTTTTCTCAGAAATAATACATGTCTAATATAAGGAGAACAGACGGGGTGTGTGAGAGAAGAAGAAGGAGGAGAAGAATTAAAACATGAGGGAGGTGCCAAAACAAAACAAAACAAAAATAGAATAAGGAGAAATCTTGAGACAATTTATATTATAATTTAATTTATGAATACAAAACAAACCAGTGCAGAATCACAGAATCAAAAGAATCTACAGAAGCACTAATTGCTATTCCTCCGTGTGCCGCATAAAGGCCATCATTGGCAGGGGACTTATACTCTGAAAACACAACGATTAGCACGTAGTGCTATGCAGTCAACAAGAACGGCTACCAAAGGAAACGTTGGAGTAGAATATTGTGGATCACACGGAGATATAATGTCTCTGACGTCACTTATAGGAATAAGTGCTTTTGTAGATTTTTTTTTTTTTTTGGCCTGTGTGCAGAGTGAGGTGGCGTCGTTGGAAGCACAGGGGCAGTTTTTCTTACACACCGCTGTCAAGTAGACCTAATTCAAGCAAATCTGCCAAGACTCTGAATAGCACTTCGGGATGTCGAAGGAACTACCATTCTATGTCATCATTTTAAGTGATGTGACCAAAAGGATTCAACAGAATCGCACCCATATTTCTGCTAAATCTGATAAATCTATGATTATCATAATAATTATATGGCATGGTCTCGGGCAATTATACAAACCGGAACATTTTAGCACTCAACAAAAACCAGGTAAACAGCATTTTGCAAACATGTCGTTTTCTTCGAAGTTATAATTTAGTATTGTCTAAGTGAATTTATTTTCAGGCTCTGACTCCCGACCTTGACCCTGGTGGCCATCTTGAAGGATCATAGGCGCTGAGCCTCTCCACGATTTCCTGTACTTGCTGGCTGGTGCATTTCTTGACTTTGCACAGGCTGGATCGGTAGGGTTCTGTCAGGGGTTGCGGTGTCACGCCCTTAGATTCTGCTGGGGCTCTGTAAGGAGGAATAGCATATATGGTAATTATTTGGCTGATGATGATGATGATGATGGTATTGATGATGATTTACAAATCTTAGTAATGAAGGCTGAAATTTATGCTTCCCTCTGACCTGAGATTCTTGCTCCGAGTGCATCCACATATGGACGAATGAAGGGTTGAAGGTGCGTGTGGGATATTATATTTATGTGCGTGTATAATAATAGGAGTATAAGTGTGTGTGTTTGAGGCCGGGGCGCGTGTGTGTGTGTGTATGTGTGTGTGCGCTCGTGCGTGTATGTGTGTGTGTGCATGTGTGCGTGTGTATGTGTGTATGTGTGTATCTATGTTCATTTTTACCCAGGTACGTATGTGTGAAATAGGGGGCTTTGTCTGTGTGTTTATGTATACTGTTGCTTGAAATAACTCAGAAAAAGAACTTATCTCAGTCCTTATCACTACGTCTTTCAGTTGCTCTATTTCTGTTTCTGTTTCTGGCCCTCAGATTCCTATTCACTTGCCTTTCTATGTACGTCTTATATCTCAGTTGTCGGTCTTGATAAAGTGTCAATTCACGAAACGTTGACTATTTTTTACATAAACATTCACTTTACATTTTTCAAAAAGATTTGGATCGTACCTGGGCAGAATCATGGTTGATTTTAATAGTAATGATGATGATGATCATCATCATCATCATCATAATTTTGGTTTCAATCCATTGATAAAGGCCTTAGAGCCGAAACGTTTAGAAGTAATTATCGGTAGTAATTTCTTAACTAGATTTTTAATAAATTCCTTGAATTAAGGTTGAGCTTTTAATTTTTCTCACTTTTAAATGATGATGATGATGATAATAATAATGATGATGGTGATGATGGTTATAGTGGCGGTAGTTACAATCATGATGACGATTACCACGATGCTGACGATGAAAAAGTTTAAGACGGAGACAAATTGGAGCTTGGAGCTTCTCAGGCAAAAATATAAAATCAAGACTCAGAAAATTACACCGCATCGCGCATATCACACATGCCCTACAAAAGTTTCATACCCACATCTTTCCTATATACATGCCCACATCTGCAAGTCTCCACATCTTTCTCACTCCCCGCTCATATCTACCCCAACATCTGCCCCGCAAATCCCCAGTCTCCCCATCCTCCATATACAACCCTCTTCTCTCCCACAAATCCTCACAGCTTCCCATCACACAAGTCTTCACGGCTGGCCCACTCCGCCTCACCCCCCATCCCTTCCTCAACCCTCATCCTCACTTCTCAGGATTGTAGGCAGCCAGCCTGTTGACGATTTTGTCCAGGTCCTCCTCTGTGTATTTCTTCCTGTAGAGAACTGGCTCCTCAAACTTGATGTTGTAACCTCGAGACTCAGGAACCTGGTGGAATTATAGGCAGATGTGCTCAGAAAGTGGCGTCTTCAAGAGCTACAAAATGTGTTGGGAGGGCAGAGAATAGGGACCACTGAGATTGGAGGTGGGGGGAGAGCAGTTGCGGAGCAGGGCACTCATAAATCATACTCTAGTAATATGTGACAGGTGGAGAGGGAAGATGGAGTGANAGGTGTGTGGGTTTGCGCCCCGCTCGTGTGTGTGTGTATGTATATGCATGTATGTACACTGTATGTGTGTATGTGTGCGCACGCATGTGTGTGAGTGTGTGTATGTTTATGTGTACGCAGATACATGTGTGTGTGGTAATGTGGTTTTGTCTGTGTGTTTATGTACACCGTTACTTTAAATAACTCAGACAATGAACTTATCTCAATCCCTTTCACTATATCTTTCAGTTGCTCTATTTCTGTTTCTTTTATTTCTGGCCCTCAGACTCCTATTCACTTGCCTTTCTATGTATTGATGATTGTGGTGGCGGTAATTATAATCATGATAACGATTACGACGATGCTGACCATGTAAAAGTTTAAGGCGGAGACAAATTGGAGCTTCTCAGGCAAAACTATAAAATCAAGACTCAGAGAATGACACCGCATATCACACATGCCCCACAAATCTTCACACCCACATCTTTCCTATAAACATACCCACATCCGCAAGTCTCCACACACCACATCTTTCTCACTTCCCTCCCATACCTACCCCCACATCTGCCCCACAAATCCCCAGTCTCCCTATCCACATACACAACCCTCTTCTCTCCCACAGATCCCCACAGCTTCCCATCACACAAGTCTTCACGGCTGGCCCACTCCGCCTCACCCCCCATCCCTTCCTCAACCCTCATCCTCACTTCTCAGGATTGTAGGCAGCCAGCCTGTTGACGATTTTGTCCAGGTCCTCCTCTGTGTATTTCTTCCTGTAGAGAACTGGCTCCTCAAACTTGATGTTGTAACCTCGGGACTCAGGAACCTGGTGGAATTATAGGCAGATGTGCTCAGAAAGTGGCGTCTTCAAGAGCTACAAAATGTGTTGGGAGGGCAGAGAATAGGGACCACTGAGATTGGAGGTGGGGGGAGAGCAGTTGCGGAGCAGGGCACTCATAAATCATACTCTAGTAATATGTGACAGGTGGAGAGGGAAGATGGAGTGAGAAGTGCCGACTCTGTGATAGGAATCTTTAAACAAATACATAAAAGTATGTATGTACGTATATATTTACTTATATGTCATTAAGTCATATCATCATAACTGCTGCCATGTTTTCAGTTGATTATTGCAACTTTTACGCTTTATCTACATTACAAATCATTCTCAGTTATTATGCATGCAGGGTCATCCGGGCATCGCAAACCACAAATTCGGCAAGCATTACTTTCGCCTTTTACTTTTCCATTGTCACAGAAATGTAACTGGCTAAAATGATTTGTTATACTGGCTTTTATTGGCTGATGCATCTTTCACTACTGAGCAGAGATTTGATGATGCAGTCACACTATTATTTTGTTTAAACTGAGAGTGAGATTTGCTGGAGTTGACTTGTTAGGATGGTCTAATCTGTGAGTTCTGCTTCTCTTACCCGACTTGAAAGTAGAAATGGACCGCCTCTGGCAAGCTAACTGAAACGGTGCATACCTTTTCTGGGTCATAGGTCGACAGTCTGTCAACGATTTTGGTGACGTCAGAAGGTGTGTAGCGTCTTCCGGGGAAAACCGGAACTTGGTAAGCCTCCACTGATCTGGTGAACTTGGGCAGGTGAAGGACGTCTATCTGTTCCGGCTCCGCCTCATGGATCTGTTCGGAAATGGACATTCAAGGACTCGTGTTACCTTAAACAATAGTCCTTATAGGGAGAAACAACCCTTTCCCAGCGATAGTCATGTAGAAAACTAGAAAACTCGATTCATGTACATTGGAATATATATGCAAATTGCACAGTAAAAAGCTGAATATTGCATTTATTCATTATCTTAAAGCAATATAACTGTTATTTGCAATAACACAGGTTGTCTGACATCAGATTTTATATTATTGCCCTTATTTCCCTATCAATATTGCTGACCAGTCTCGAATATCGAGCCGTGGTATAAAAGGCGTATAAGAGTCCGGTAGTGAACGTAGGTCAACTGTGTTGGAGTTTCTGTTCAGTGTGATTTGCTACACAACATCGTTTCATTTCTGCTTGGCAGAAATCAAGTGAACACAGCTGTTGCCTGTCCTGATGTACATGTATTTGGTGCGTTCCTTACCAGTATAGAGATGAAATTACAGTGGCACCATTTGGAGTCAAAGGATGGAGAGAGATCATCCCCGGAAATGACCTAATTTTGTTATCTCAAAATATCCTGCAAGTTCCATCTGGGTTTTCATGAGGGGTAGCCTCAAAGGATAAAGCACAGCAGACGTTTACCTGTTATATCCCATTCAAACCCAGGTCAAGTTTATCTTAGATGCTCATATTTATGACAGTGTATGACTGATCAATGGGAATGGCCAACGAAACTTAGTGGTAATCCGAAAAGAAGCACGCAGTTAATAAATAAGGTTACAGGCCTGTAATTGTACTTTCACTTTTGGGTCCTACGACTTAAGGGGTATATTTCATCTCCCTTTCTCCCTCTTTTGGCATGCCCTGCTTCCAGTAGTAAGGGCTCCAGGGGGGACATTTTGATTTGATGGCAAACTATGTCCATTTTAGTTTATTTTGCCAGGCACTATTTAACCCTAGGCTGGAACTGCCAGGTCAAGGGTGTGATCAGGCGGAAGAGGGGTTTGGCGTTGACCAGTGTAAAATGTAGGCTCTGTTTACAAATAGAAACCAAGCTCAAAATTTCAATGGGCTTGCTAGGGTTGGGTGAGTCTTAAAATTTGAGCCACATAATGAGCTTTAATCTGGTATGGGTCTGGGTGAAAGCTAAAACTTTGGTTTCAGAGGACAGTTCAAAATGTTAATATAGCCCATGGAGGATAAAAGGGCCCAATCCCATTACAGGTCTGTAACCTAAAACAAACACCTGGCGTGATGACTTAGAGTAATGGCCCCTGACAAACTCACCTCTTTCAGAAGACTAGCATAGTTAGCACTCTTGGCTCTGTTGAACCGAGGCAACATCCTGGCAACCATCCTCTGTCTGTGCAGGATGCGTCGGGCAGCTGCCAGGTATTCATCCGCGTCATGGCAGACATCGGGCTGTATACGTGCAGGGACGGCCTGCAGAAGTGAAGTCAAGAATGTATGAAAATAATTCAAATGGACCTCATGGCATGGAATGGTGCATGAAAACGTACCTCCTGCTTGAAAATTATGCATACTAGTTGTAGGCTCTAGTCTCGTGCCCCATGCCATCAGCTCGATCACCTCATACTGATCCCATAAATTCGCAGTTAAAGACTTTGCCCTCGAACTGAAGGTTTGGGTCCCATTATAACCATGCTATTGAAAATAGTGGATATTCTGTATCTCTAAACTTCATTCTTTTACTGCAACATTGTATATATATGTATCTGTGCATAAGCCTGTACAATTCACGACTATTTTGAAAGATAATATGGCATTTCTTAGCTTTGCCCTTAGCTTTGTATTAAGTTGATGTTGCAAAATATGTAATAGACAATAGAACGTCGAAACTGCCTCATCTTTCTTGACATTTTACGTTGTTTATCACATCCCAATACCAATGGCTTAGATGAATGATGGGAAGGGTGTGCCATGGATTTCCATTCCTTTGAGTACTAACTGCTGCATTTGTTTCTAATGTACATATTATCTTTGTACGTGTACCCTGTATAGAACCACGGTTTCACCTACTGACGATCCATCTAATACGCCATTTGCATCGATTTTAAACACTGCTGATTATGCTTGAACTTAACGGACCGCCTGCAGCCAATCAAGCTGTGACTTTCGTAGCTAAACTTGGAACTGTGATACAGTATCAGACTGTGACCATATGGTATCAAATTTTAATTTGTCACGGAAATCGAGAACAAAGTCATTTCCCTACACGAAAACCTTGGTTTATGGGCAAATGGTCGGTTAGCAATTCTTACAGTTTCACAGAAATACCTTACAATTTTTTGAGACATATTAGATATGTCCTCAACCGCTATTTTTCTAGAATCTTTTTTTCGGTTGCAAGGGCTGACCTCCTGCTGCATAACACAGCTATCTCTGGCCAGAATTACTCTAGGTCATTTTTTTTTTAAACACCTAATGAAAATACACACATTAAGCTCTCATATCATGTAAACATCTTGATTTTCCCTCAAGGGGACTTAAACTTCATTTTGAGTGGCTACAAGACCTTTTTCCCATATTCCGACACTAAACGTGATGCCCACCTTGTGAAGTGTGGCCTGCATGCCTCTCTTATTAGACGGAAGGACCCAATTCAGGTGACGAGTGTCAGGCCTGACCTTTTCATAGTCGAATACAGGAGCGGGGGGCGCATCAGACATGGTGGGGTGTCTGCGCCTACGCCTGAATGAGGAAAGAAAGAGAGATAGTAGTGGGGGGGGGGNGGGGGAGGTAGGGAGTTGGGGGAGGTATAAATGATTGTTGTTTTGCTAGAACATTAGATCTGTGAGTCACTGACGAGGCTGGAGGAGTAGTCTGCATATGGACTCTTGCAACATTAGAAATCAATCTCCATTCCACTGATATAGATGACATGATGACCACCAGGATTGGACAGAGTGAGATCATATGAACGCAGTTCATGAAGTTCAGTTCATGTGAACTTCATCTCGACCCCTTAATGCAACTGGTCAAGTTTTGAGAAATCCAGAGTTGAAATTTTTGGCTGATGATAGATTTAGTTCATAAGACAAAGACTTTATTTGTAATAACTCTCTCTTTTCATTGAGGATGGAAATGAGACAAAGTTACTTTAAGAGGCCTTCTCCTGGTGCACCGCACCATGGTTTTAAATCCCTTTTGATAAAATTGACACTTAAGACAAAGTTGCATTAAGGGGTCGA
>JAWQUT010000445.1:265980-282630 GCA_033807755.1 Ellobium chinense
GGGGGGGGAGAGGAAGAGAAAAATCACACAATATAAGTATTTAAAATTATTATATAACTGTACATGCAGGTCAGTACAAACAAAAAAACACAAACTTGCAAGAGTTACTACAGACAATTTTACATAACAAATGAGACTAACACAACTACAAGACATAACAAGTATAAACAAATCTGTTACGTTGGTTAGTTGTTTGATACATCCACAGTCTTTGTTTGGTTTTTTTCCTCCTTTTTTTGGACATTGTGGTGTAAAGGTATATTTGGGATTATACATTTAGTATTTTTCTTCTTTTTATTTTTTACAACAGAGGTACATTTTTAAAGAAGAAAAAAAGAAACACAGAGAGAGGGTGTAATGCTACTCCTGAAACTGGAAGACAATTACTCTGTAATTCCCCTCATGATAAATTCTTGCAGGTGTAAACAACATGTGATCACATTTTCAAAAATTTGAAAGTTATACTGACCCATCAAGGGTTAGTTATGGCAAACAATTCTATCTGCACGACACCGGAAGTGGACGGGCCTAAATTCATCCTAAGAAACAGGCTGACATGTTTCTCACTTTCAGTGTCTGCAGCAATACTTTCCAGTATGGTTTAGTATGCAAGTAACCACTTTTCATACTGCAGCACCGCACAAACAAACGAATTTCTACATTGTAATTTGTGAGTAAACTCTACTGCAAGGAAGACAAGACATCTCATAGATTTATTTCTTGTTGGAAGACATAAAGTCTGCCAGATGCTACCATCTACAAGTTATAGCATTTGAGTTGTTGTTTTTTCTCACATAATGAAAAAAAATTCTCAAAATGGAATTTTCAGTATAACAGACCATAAAGCTTGAAAAAAAAAAAGAAACAAAGGAATGGTGAATAAATAAATAACTCTTTGGAATTTTTCATAAATAACTTATATAAACTCGCAGAATCAACCCTTTGATCTGTAATAAACACACAGATTCTGAGACTCATAAAGGGGAACAGATATGGCAAAACTGATCAAGAATTTCTTGATTAACTGACCCTTATACAATGGCATGCATCACCTCTAGGGCTGCAACAGAACGATAAACATTTTATTTATGACTTTTAAATAAGAAGTAGTGTATCAAACAACAATTTTTTGTTGGATGAAATCATCCAGTTTGACAAAGATTCTCTCTCGTCAATGCTTGGAAGAGCAGTTCCAGACAAAATTATAAACCATCAATCCAATATTCAAAATTCCCAGTATGATGATTCCAGGTATTTTCCAGACCTGTATTTAGGATTTCCCATGAGTTTTCCGTATTTTCAAGGTAGGTGACAATCCTCATCATTTCTATTAATACCTTTCATATTCTGGGTGATGCTAGTCTTTACTACCCAGCATAATTGATACGATAATATTTTAAGTTTTTTTTCTTTTCAATCATTTTGAATTATAAAATTACTGTACAAACAAAATGCACATCCATTTGCCTGCAAACACACAATATTCACAGCTCAATGCAACAAAAAGCATTGTACAAACAATACTGAGACAATGTAGACGACACAAATGTTGTAATGCTCTGATAGGTCAGGAATAATGCTCTTCCATTTCCAAGCAGTCAGCATATTAAGGCATTAACTTCCTTAAATAAAGTTCCAACATAACTTATTGTATCAACCTCTACATCATAACCTATCTACAACTACCTATGGAGTTCTGGGTATCTGGTACTACTGTCAGCTTCAATATGAGCTGCATTCTTGAAACTATAGTGATAATATAAAAGAAAAAAAGGAGGCATATAGAGTAACCCCCTGATGAAGTCTCCCAACAGATATAGTCATTATTTAAACAAAATCACATTTATCTACAGTTACTAACCTTTAACCAATTGTGGGCCATAAAACTTAATTTCATGAATCAGTACTAACGTCTGACATGTTCAGGAAAAAAAACACAAACATAATCGCTCAGGAAATCTGATCTCACTAATGCATGAATCGTCAATGCTTTTAACTTTGTTGTGCTATGAAAGAAAATGCACTGTGGATTTCTCACATATAAATAAAGCAGTCACATCACACAGAAATTGTGTCCTCCGGTGAAAAGTGTCTATTCAACTGTATTCTCAAATTCTCAGTAATATATGGTAGAAATTTTATGTCATTGCTCAAACGCATAATGGACTGCGTTTCATTGCAGGAGAGCACCCACATAAAACCAAATCAATGCCCGAAGGAATGACATGGTCCAACACAGTTATGGAAAAAAAACCAAAATGAATCATTTCTAACAAAGATAAGTAAGATCTAAGAACAAAAAAAAAAAAAAAAAAAAGCAAAATTTCAAAATAATTATGACACCTGAGATCGTTTTCTCACATTCAATCTCTGACACAAATCTATATATATCTGTAATTTTTTTTCAAAAAATTATGTTAGTTAATCTATAGAAAATACTTGAAAGAAATTCAGTTATGCTGCTACTCTCTTGTGGAACGAGGGGAAAGAAAAAAACATTCATTGGATTTGCTGATCTTCATATGAATATCACTATGTCATAAATCCTAACATTAACCACTCTCTTGAATGATCTACAGCTGAAACAATCCCTATGATGCGGCTTTCCATAAATGGGTCTATCCTGATCACATAAACTTGGACAGTTTGACCCCACCAAAAAAAAAAAAAAATGAAAAATAGAAACAGAATGCGGAACAATATAGCATAGCACACATGCACAAACTCTCTCATGTAAAATGACAACGATAGCAGTTCTTTATTTTTGAGAAAATTTCACAAGACAGAGAGGTTCTGGTCCAACTCAATAACTGGCAGCAGTATTATATAATACAATATGTATGTTTCAGCTGTAAAACACATATATCATCACTTTACAATCAATACAGACTTAATTTACAAAACAGTGTTACACAGAAAAATGTTGATTTGCTGTTGGCCATAAAAATTTTATATCGGGCTCTTGTGCCTAGATAACATTTTAAGGATTGAAACCTCTCAAAATAATTTTTTTTCATGCCCAAATTGTATATCTCTGATTCTTCAATTCGAAATTTCAATGTATGAATAATTTTCTTGGAAATAAAACTCTATCCAAACTGGCATGCCTGTGTCACTCTTGATGCTAGCCAGAAAAAAATGTCAGGAAGTTTAAGGCTCTCAGTCACAGACAAGGATGTTCTCTCTGACACAAAGCTTTTAAAATTATATGCGTTTCTTGCATTTTCAAACATTTACATTTCTCATTTCATGTGGACTGAGCACAACATATAACAAAATAAAATCTGCATCTCCAACTTCACATTAACGGGGAGAGATTACAACAAAGATATAATTTGGGATGCGTAAAATTTTCATTCAATCTTTACTTATCATTGGTGTCTGATGCTAATCACACAACTGCATATGGTTTTATTCTTAAGTTGTGTGGTCAGTGTTGGACCCCGATGATAAAATGCTGAGATGCCACTGGAGAATGAAAAAAAAAATGTCCAAAAAGTATGACAAATGATCAAATTGGTTATGCCGAGATATGAAATAACAGGTAGATATGTAAGTAAAATCACATGTTGATAACGTATTCTGGAAGCTCAAAAATTTCCAGAAAATAGTCAGAAAGATGCCATCTGTGCAGAAAGGAAACTCTCTGATTGCTTAGACTTATGCAATTTATTTAAACAAATCTTGTGTTGAAGAGTACAAACAGTCATGGCAGGCTTTAATACTCTGAGCAATGACAAGATGTTAACAGAGAAACTGACTCAACAAAAAACATCATCAAACATCAGCCTTCCCAAAGGACCATTCTTCATCACGAGCACATTTTTCGTAAACCTCCATATCTCACATTTATTATGGGGCATTAAATATTTAATATTACGTCCAAACAACTGAAACCAGTCACATGACTGAAAACCTTAACTCATAACTTTCATTTAAAATTATCACTTTATACTTGCTCTATCCAACGGACCTCTACTTAACTGATCACAATAGCTGCCATTTGTTCAGTTTATGATAAAAAAATAATAACATTCAGAATTAGAAATTCTGCACCCATAACCAAGAGGTAGGTGATCTTAAAATACAATGACACCATAGAAAAATGATGTCCTCAGTAGTGTTTTCTCCAGATCATATCAGTGAGTGGAGATATTTCCCTCCGTGTCTTAAATTTGAGGGAGGATTTGTACATTTTTACAAAGATTTTAGGTTTTTCTCAAGTAATGCAAACTCTGGAGGGCAAGAAAGATGGGCAGATTGACGTGCACTTAATGTACTATAAGGATGTAACATTGAAATTTAAAGAGTGAATCACGTGATCAGGAGGTCTGGAGAAAACACTGGTCCTCAGTCAATTTGTGCATGCAAGTATAAAATTAACTGCTTTGAGTTTAAGAAGTCAAATATCAGTATGTAAGCTATTCAACCTTCACTCTAAACTGTCAACATCTTAAAAGTGCAGGTTCAGACCATTTCATTAAATAACATGTTAAATCATTACAAAAACTAACTGATCATCACATTTCAGCACAACCACTTTATCTTAAGAAATTCATTGTGAAAATGCATCACTGTGAGATTTTGGTCCCTCTGATTTGTAACAGAATTTCCTCACATTCACTTTGCCATCTAGTCCGGTGAGAGAGGTCTTAAATGTTTTGCCGACTGAGGAACATGTAGATTTGGAAAAAAAAAAAAACTTCCATGATATCTCACGACAAAGTTGCGTCCATGTATGGTCATACAGAGTCTGATGAAATATGCATATTATGGCCGCACTAAGTCAAGAGGTTAATTTGGGCCCCAAAACAATTAAACATTCCATAGCCATCCCACATAAACATCCACGTGCTATACTGTTACAAAATATTTGCAAAAGTAACTTGATTTATATATGTGATGTATAAGAACATCCTTGTGTATTAACGACTAGCAGGCTACCATCTCCTCTATCAAAAACCAGAAGACTAGAGAGAATCTGAGCAGTGAAATTCTAAACTTTATAACAAGATAATGGCTTAACAAATAAGCCACATCAGCAAGATAACAATTTCTTTTTTTCTTTTTTTGACATGATTTGTTACATTTTCAATGTGGAGAGTTAAAAAATAAAACGGCTGCTTAGCAGACCTCTAAAGCCTTACATATGGCTTACTGAAAAGAAATATAGAAGTATGGACCAAAAAGAAAACAAGTTATTGTTATAGAATATGTACATATATGTGCAGTCACTCATCTTTCCCTCTGATATTAAATTGGGAGTTTATATGACTGTGCAGTATCAGTTTGGTTCTTCAAGCACAGCATGTTATTCTGACCAGTTAAATTTTCTTGACTGCTGGTCAAAAGCATAATTTATTTGATGGGAATAAGAAATGTACAAAACTCATAATCATATAAACAATTTTTCACGAAGTCACGAAATTTCAAGAATGCCCAGTTGGAATGAACAATAGTTCATATTCATGAGCAATGGCTCATGTTCATTTTTAATTTAGGACTTCTTTTTACTTTTGTTCAAATTCTTACTTTCTTTCCTTGCTGAATACATGATTCTCATGCCATGAATACACATCATGATATTCACTGTAAAAATCTTGAATTTCAGAGAGACTATATGTCTGGCAGCCAGTCAAAATGAGGCTTAAGTCCATTTTTTATCATGACAAGTTATTGAATAGAATATAAAAGGTTAAAGTGTGTACTTCCTCAAGATGACGAAAGTTTGACCTAACACTTTATGTGGTCCCTTTTTATAGTCATTTTAACTGGCACTGGAAAGAAAATCTGGGAAAAATCACAGTTGAAGAAAAACATTCACTCACAAAATCAACTTTCTGTGTTTACAGATTTTTTTTCTCTTAATTTCCGCAACAAACACAAAAAATTTGATACTGAACAGCTGCAATCATCCGTAGCGCCTAATACCCAAGTTCCTAGTCCCTACACACAAGCCACTTCTTGACTGGCTGCAAGCAATAGTACTTTTTTAACACTTAAGCTACCATTCAAATCATTTTTGCAAAACAACAGACTCAAAGATGTAAAACATTACAAGATTTGCTCTGAGGTGTTGCATTCAAGTCATCCTTATGCTTGTTCCTGATCCACAAAAAGTGTGTAGGGTGTGGTCCAAACCGTCAGACGATTCTGCATATTTTGAAGCAGATCCACAGCATGACTGGCTTCCATCGCACTGAACAACATGACAAAGAAGGAGAAACAGCAGCCGGTCACTGCCATGTAGAAACCGTAGCCAAGAGTGGAAACTTCCTCAAGCGTGGCAGGATCTGTTAGGTGGAAGAATTTGGGGTACTTTGTGCCGAAAATGGCCACAGCATAAATACCAGCAGCCACTGAAAATGAAAGAAAGGAATAATAATATTAATGGCTTTTGTCACGAATTCATCCTGTATTTTCTCCAGGTCAAATAAGCTGGGGGCAGCACTCTCCCATTGTCAAACATTTGAGTGAGGGATTTGTAAATTCTCAAAGGGACATTTCGTAAATTTTTTTCAGTCTTTCCAGTTTACTTGTAGAAAATGGGGAAAATAGATGGGGGTTCACTGAATTTTTCAGTAGGGAGGCGGGAGATTTGAGGTTTAAAGGATAAATAAAACATGATCATGCGGTCTGGAGAAAACACTGATCATCTAGTGAGAAACAGGTGCAGGCTTGATATAGAAAAAAATAGATGAAGCACAACAGAAAAATCACTGTCAAATAATGAACTCAGTTCTGTGATTTCTTTATTGTTTGTTTCTTCTGCGCTGGACAAAAGCTCTGAACTTCTCGACAAAGCAAAGTGCACTAGTAAACATTGAAAATGTGACAAATCCACTACCTAAATAAAATGTATATATCTATCAAAACCATATTATTTCTGGAAAGCATAAAAAACTCAAGGCCATGTATACCACCAATACCATTTTTCTTATCAATACTATGGTATGCAAGCCTTGTTATTTTCCAGTAATGAAAGATATTAATTACTAAATTAGTTCTCTACATTACTGTCTCAGACATTACATGAACAAAGACTTACATGTAAGGAAGTTGAATGCAGTGACCACTCTAAAGCTTCCCTTGGACTCTAGAAATCGAACAGTGTAGAGGATGTACATGACAGTAGAGACCAGGAGACCAACACAGTGAAGCAGGTAAAGGGCTTGCACTGAACGGAACCATGCTGTGGATGGAAAAGAAGACTTGATTAAGAATACTGATATTCTTCCTCTTCTTTTTTTCTCTTCTATGCTCCCTGCCTGACATGCCATCAAGTTTGCTCTGCTGGTGAATTTGATGGTCCTCTGCAGGTACAAAAGAAGGTACCTTAATACTGACATAAAGTGCCTCTACAGCATCTTCTCTCAGATGTCTGGTCCTTGATTTCAGCAGCCAGTAGCAAAATCAGTTTCACTAGGATTATTATAAGGATCTCTGTTCAGTATGAAAATTGCTTTGTCACTAGGATTCTTCCCTTTTTTTTTCCAAAATTTCAATTTCAAATTTTTGAAATGTTTTAGCATTCTGCCATCTCTGTGGTACTTAGACAGGACATGATGAATTGTGACCTTTTGATAGCAGGTGAAGTTGGGCCTCACCATTTTGCCTATGCAGTGTAGGTGGACCTTAAATGTACAGTGTCCTGTCCCCAACCTGAAGATGGTTTTCTGTTTTATCTTGTGGGAGTTAGTGGAGGGAGTCTTTTGTGAACTGGCTTTCATCATGTTCCCTTCTCCATTTCTACTTCCAGGTGGGTTTTAATGGTCATATTAACACTGATTTGATAATGATAATGAGTCAGGCTGAGATGCCCAACCTTTTCAGAAAGAAGGCCAGTTTGCATTACAGTCATCAGATGAGGACTACAGCCACTGATATAAATATAAAGCAGTCAGTGAGGAGGTAGGAGGAAGGGAGGGGTAACTAGGTGTCAACAAATAGTTGACAGAAAAAAGATTGAAGTAAAGAACTGATTGATTCTGAGAATATAAAGCTGTACCATCTGATCATAACAGTTGAAAGGATAGCCCCACCTACAAATGGCATGGACACTGCCTTGACTCAGATGGATATTTCCTTTCACATTTCAAATATTAGACTTTTTATATCAACCTTCTAAGTTCTTTACCAATAGTGTTTGAATGAATAGTTAGTAAACTAGTGATGCGTAAAGTTTCCGTGCAGTATGAAATATTTTAATTCTGAAATTTGGAAAAACAGTGCTCTGATTTGAGCCATTTGATTAAAATCAAATTAGCGAAGTATCCAATCATGCTGCTTCTCTCCTCTTATACCCCGAGCAGGCCTGAGCTGTGGTATCACACCATTTGTACACTGAGATCTCTGAGAGGATTATGTGTTTTCAAATTGCATTGATGTCCCTTAAAGCTCAACTGAAAGTATGTGAAGTTTCAGCCTTCCAGCCATAGGTCATCACAGGACAAGAAAACAAAAAGCTTAAAAGGAATGTTCTTGCAAAGTTAACAACAACAGACACCTAACTTAAAATCTTAAAACAACAAACTAAGAGAAGAGTCTATTCATATTCCCCCGTATGTCATCACAGGACAAGAAAACAAAAAGCTTAAAAGGAATGTTCTTTCAAAGTTAACAACAACAGACACCTAACTTAAAATCTTAAAACAACAAACTAAGAGAAGAGTCTATTCATATTCCCCCGTATGTTATCACAGGACAAGAAAACAAAAAGCTTAAAAGGAATGTTCTTTCAAAGTTAACAACAACAGACACCTAACTTAAAATCTTAAAACAACAAACTAAGAGAAGAGTCTATTCATATTCCCCCGTATGTTATCACAGGACAAGAAAAAAAGCTTAGAAGGAATGTTCTTTCAAAGTTAACAACAACAGACACCTAACTTAAAATCTTAAAACAACAAACTAAGAGAAGAGTCTATTCATATTCCCCTGTATGTTATCACAGGACAAGAAAACAAAAAGCTTAAAAGGAATGTTCTTTCAAAGTTAACAACAACAGACACCTAACTTAAAACAACAAACTAAGTGGAGAGTCTATTCATATTCCCCCATGTCCTGACATCTGAAATGAGGTCACACTTGTCAGTCTGTCAGCCCTGACCCGTAGCCAGGGGTGAGACTGTTGACCGCGTTGTTGACCTAACGGGCAAGTTTCCAAATTGTGGCCACAGAACATGTATGTCTAAAGTGATTTTTCTCTCATTCCTGCTCCCATCTCATTTTTTAAAAAATATGTCAACTCAACTTTTCAGGGAACACTTGACCTGATTGTTGTTTATTTTGGAGGGGAGGAGGAAGAGAGCGTGGGGGGAACAGGGGAGCACCGAGGGACAAGACTGAGCAGCTGTACATCTCTCAACTCTCCCTTACTCAGCAAAGGTTAACCTATTCAGGTCTCCCCCGCACCAAACTGGTGTGGGCCGGTTTACAAGCTAAAATTGCAATTACAGCACATCCATGTGGCAAGATGAGTCCCATATCCCTGTGTCTCTCCTTGAATCACTTACATGATTTTGTCATTTTGTAGCTTATACTGCTTTCTTTTGTGTGTTTGCAGACATCAAATTTTCACAATATCTTTTAGAATTATTTTCAATCAATTTAAATCATTTTCTTGGCACAAAGAATTAAAATGATCAGCTTCCTATTCAACGTCTCAGGCACTCAAAATGGTGACACAAAATACAAGACAAAAGTTGCTAGATGACAGTGAAATAAATAAATGACAGATGACCTGCCTTGTAGAAAAAACACTATTTGTGTATTCTTCTTAAAACTCTCTCATGTTATCACAATATTCATACTCTAGCCTTATCAGGGGAGTTTTTATTAATTCTCAAAAACACACTAGAATAATGTGTATGTAGGGAACAGTTTGCCACGATCACCACAATGTGAAAAGTTAAGAGCAAGGAAAATTTGTAAGGTTCTAAATCAGCAGGACAGGTTAGTGGCATTGACAGAAACTTGAGAAACTATACTTTTTTACTTACAAAAAAAAATCTGACCTCAGTGCCCTCCTGTATAGCTGACAATTTAAACAACTTGAACACTCTGTGACTAAAAGGTTGGTGTGGATCTCCCTGCCAAAAAATCTTTGTTTTTGTTTTTGTTCTTTGTTATGTACCGTCAATGCTTTACTCCTGATAAAATGTTTTCGTGAAATTACAAATACTTTCAACATTGCAACAGAAATTAGATATGAATTTTATTCAAACAAAGACCTACTATATCATAATATGAAAAAATATAAGATAATTTATAGACCTAGATTTTCCGACAACCGAATGACCTGCTACATCTTCTTTAAATTAGCATCTATACACCGATATCACTACCTGCCAAACTTGGCACTATGAGATCAAATTCTTCACAGTAGACATTTTTCTTTTTTTGGGGGGTATAAAACAAACTGTCTGATGTTTTTGTTCTTTTTTGGTCTTACTCTTATCTATATTTACGGTGATGTGTTAACCACTTGCATAACTAGAAGAGGGGCAGCGTGAATGCATGTTTTGGTTGTTTGCTTCATACAAATACCTCCGCAAATTTGTGGGTGCGTATACTAGTATCAAACAAAACCACTCCATTTTTTACAAATGAAATTTTGTCACAGATAACCTCTTTTATTGTCTGGCTTTGGAACTTATTACAACAGCCCAACCTCTCCAGTGAAATGTGATTGTGATAAAACTGCATTACAAAAGAGTCATAAAAAAGCTGGTTAACACTATTCATTTTGACTAGAATTGAGGCGCAGGGATAGACCAAGATCATGAATAAATATTAAATAATCTAAACATTTCTGTGAGTTTTTCTTTTATATTTGAGTTTCTGTTAAGTAAGGGAGCTTCAGTGATGCACACAGACAATCCTGAAATCATTTATTTGTATTTCCATCCCAGTAGGAGGCTACGAAATGCTCTTACTGAAGATGTCATTATTTATCCATTAAAAAGAATTTTAAGTCAGAAAATCTGAAATTCTTTAACTCTTGCACTGTTACCATCAGATTAGTCATTCAAATGACTATCTACAGTTGGTGTGGACGACAATTACAGTCTTTACTCCCCGCCCAACTGAGAGAGGCCTAGATCAGTCTAGCTCAAGTGGTATCAAAGCGGTTATCAGCACCACACCCACCCAGGCAATAACAATAAACATGATGTAATCTGCATGCAGTCAGGTGCTCTAGTCTAAACATGCTGGAGGTGTAGCAGTGCAACGCAAAGGTTATTATCATAATTCTTAAGAAGATACATTATTTTAATTATCTTGGGCAAAAAACACATAAGCTTCAGGAGAGGATAATCTCATTTTTATTTTTTATCATTACTGATCATCATGCTTGTAGATTTCTTGTGGGCCCAAGGAGTATTACTGTCAATGGACTGAACAAGTAAAAACAATCTATACTCTGCGCTTTGCTTACAGAGCAAACCCCCTCACTTGAGAATCAATTACGGTATGGCTGAGAAAGAGAGAGAGAGAGAGAGAGAGGAGAGAACGAACAATGATAAGATAGCAAGCCAAGAGCACTCCTGCCATGAGGAATATGACAGGATTTGATTCTCTCTCTCACTGTGGTAATGATATTAACTAGCCATCAAATCAGTGCTTGCCATGAGAGAAGTGAGAAGGCCAAACATTTCACCTTGTCATAACCTCAATAGTGACAATAAACTGTATAGTCTAGTCTAGATCTAGACCAGTCCATAATAATAATTTAATAATAGCACTGCCCTTATCTCAGTCACACAATGACAGAACCTTGTCTTTCTCCATTTCCATCTCTACTGTCTTACAAAAAATGGCACATTTGACTAGTCTAGCCACCATTGAAAAAGTCAATAACACAGACAACAATGGACAAATCAGAAACTGAAATACTAAGTCACAACACGTGAGAACACGTCGACATTACCGAGAATAGTAACACTAACAGTCAGAGTCAGTAACACAAACACGTAAAATGTAACAAACACAATGGGGAGGTGAAAAAATAAAAACAAAGAAAAACTGAAAATTAGATGTACACAAAATTTACACCTTATGTAGTTACTGCCCTCGACCTTAAGCTCAGTATTTGCGTAGAAAAGTAAGAACAAATCAATTCCGTATACCATGGAAAGACCTGTTTAACGCCCATAACACAATGTCAATATATAAGTGGAGGTGTCAATGACAAAACTTACAGGCATAGTGAGCGTCAACGAGAGAATTGAGGCGCTCCATGTCCCCACAGTAAGTACTGATCACGTCGCAGTGTCTCATCAAACCAACATCGTTCTGGAAGAACGGGGCTCGAACCAGCAACCATTGTGAACTGGCTATGGCTACCACCACACAGGCAAGACTCAAAATTGAGGAGATAAGGCCGACAAACAAACACACGCTGGCCATCTTGGATTATGATTGCTTCACTTTCCGATTCCAGCCGAACTTTGCCGAGGCGGAAGCGAGGGCTGAACAGGATCGAGAGACCGATTGAGAATAATGTGAAAACATGGAATGTTGTAAGCCTTTTGATAGAGCGCACGCCAAAATATTAATTTATTTCGGGTCAAATTTTTTTTTCAAGTCTTTGTCATGGGTCTACCCACTACGTTATAGTTCGTTTCTGGATTTTCAACATTTTCACAACGATTTGTAGTCCATCTCATTCTAACTACTTATCTGATAGCCTAAAATAGGGTCACAAATGAGGAGACCTTATTTGAGGTTTACAGTAGGGGCCAGCCCAGACGACCTGTGACAGGTGAATCACCTGTTCCCTGTGACCGGGTTGCCACTACATTTTAGTGACGTCATAAAGGTGATTCAAGGATATGGGGGTCCGCGTCCGGGAAGCACAGAGCAGAACACCTTGATTTATAACACTGTTAAAAAGGGATGGTAAAGACAGGAAAAAAATGGTGTCTTATCATCTAATCTCCTCTTCCCTCCTCCTCCTCCTGCTCCTCTCCACCCACACAGACACAAACAAACAATTTCATACTAATTAATTACACTCGTCTGTAGAAAAATACAAAACAATTAGCGTCGCAGTACAGGATACACGTTCACGTAATCCAATTAATTAAATTAAATTACTCTTTAGTAAAATCTGCGTGTGAAGTAAATAAACAGCAATGGAAACAAAGATAGGAACGAAAACACATAGGTGCAGCTTCAGAAAATAAATTTACTTAAAACCAGCCTTGAATGGGCCCCGTGCTATAGGCCTGTGACAGCGATGTCGCGATGGCAATCCAGGGGCGCAAAGCCCCTTGAAAATTTTGCATTTTGGCACATTTTTGAAGTTTAATATGGCCGCTGTGCAAAGTATTTTGAGGCTTACTAGTATTCAACTGGAAGGGATACTTTTTGTTTTCCATGCGGCGGTAATTACGTAAATGGTGAACAGACATGTCTGTAACCAACGACCCTTGAGTAACTGATTTCAGTGAAGTTACTGAAAAGTTTCCCAAAAACTGTAAAGAGTCTTTCTAGTCTTTGATTTCACCATGAAAACATACTGCGAGACTAATTAGCTCCTTCCTTGTCACTTATAGTAAACTCCGTGTAATTGCCACCTCAAGAGAGGATCAGTATGGGCGAAATTCACATTAAGAGGAGTGTCATCACGCTACATTGAACTTGCGCAAATGGGCGGTGGTTTTATGCAAAGCAAACAGTGGTTTTGCGCAAACAGAAAAGCAACGGGATTGTTGACATTGTCCGAACATGTAGCCAAAGACAAAATTCAAGTATAAAAATATTATTGTTTTGTAGGCTACCTCTCGCGTTTCCGGATACAGGAGACAACAGTTTGCAGTAACAAAATACACAATATAATAATTATCGGTGGGCTGAAATTGTCTTTCATTTTTTTTCTTCGGTTGTTTTTGGAGAGCGTAACAGTTGCAAAATTATTACTTGTCTTTCGTGGTGACATTGCCTATATGTGGAGGATGTCTGTGACAGAGGGAAAGACAGACAGACAGACAGACAGACAGACAGACAGACACACACACACACACACACACACAGAGAGAGAAAGAGAGAGAGAGAGAGAGAGAGAGAGAGCACAACATAACGCGGACATATCACAATGCGCTGAGTAATAGAACAGAAATAATAAAGGTCTTGCTGTGCGTGTGCTGCTGTTAAAGTTGCACAATCCCGCTGCAAAATATTTACCTGAGCTTTTGCGCAAATCCACGACAGGATCAAGGGAGATTTGCGCAAATCCAACTTACTGTGCCATTAAGGGGTACCTACTATTTGCTTAGGCTTCAATTATTGTTAAGAAATAAAGAAAGAAAGAAAGAAAGAAAGAAAGAAAGAAAGAAAGAAAGAACGAAAATTAGAAAGAAATAAAATAAGATGGAATAAAATAAAAATAAATAGATAAATAGAAATAATTAATTAATTAATAAACCTCCCTTCTTTATCGACGGAAATTCAACTTTTCTATTGTTGAGTTGTNACACACACACACACACATACACACACACATACACACACACACACACACACACACACAGAGAGAGAAAGAGAGAGAGAGAGGGAACACAACAGACATAACGCGGACATACCACAATGCGCTGAGTAATAGAACAGAAATAATAAAGGTCTTGCTGTGCGTGTGCTGCTGTTTAAGTTTGCACAATCCCGCTGCAAAATATTTACCTTAGCTTTTGCGCAAATCCACGATAGGATCAAGGGAGATTTGCGCAAATCCAACTTACTGTGCCATCAAGGGGTACCTACTATTTGCTTAGGCTTCAGTTATTGTTAATATTTTAAAGAAAGAAAGAAAGAAAGAAAGAAAATTAAAAAGAAAATTAGAAAGAAATAAAATAAGATGGAATAAAATAAAAATAAAGTAAATAGATAAATAAAAATAATAAATAAATACATAAATAAACCTCCCTTCTTTATCGACGGAAATTCAATTTTTCTATTCTTGAGCTGTTAGCAAGTCTCTGCACATGACAACTTGTATTATTTCGCTAAAGAATCAACCCGACGGGGAGAGGTAAACATTTTTGTTTTGGGGGGGNGGGGGGGGGGGGTGAAGGAGGGGGCTCAAATTTGGTAGGCGAAATACATTTCTGTTGGCTATATCATATAGAATCATATGAAATGATATGATATGATATGATATGATATGATATGATATATTAATATATAATATAATATTATATTGTTATAATATAATATGAGGCAAAGCATTGTCACTGATTTCATCTGCTTATAATATGGTAATGTAGCGTTCTGTGTCGGACCTCAGTTGTGTAGGAAAACATATTAATTTAGTTGTTTGTTTTTTTCTCCTTACCCCTGAAGCTCTGGTCTGGGTTTCAGTTCAAAAAACGTATTAAACTTGCTAAACTTGAAATCAAAGGTCATATTATGACATCTGGCAGGACATCGGGTCAATGATCGAAAAAAAAAAACGTAGGCGGGGTCACAGACCCTGTCTAGATGCAAATGGCTAGAGATATAAATTGCAGACTTTGGGCCAGAAATAGTAGTAGGCTAAGTAGCGCAAAGCTCTCGCGCTTCCTAGGTCTTTGCCTTCGGGCGTTCCTTTGATTATTCGGACAATGGAAATGAATGGCGCTCTCAAGCGGTGCTGCATATTTCTTTTTTCCTATCTATCTATCTATCTATCTATCTATCTATCTATCTATCTATCTATCTATCTATCTATCTATCTATCTATCTATCTATCTATCTATCTATCTATCTGTCTGTCTGTCTGTCTGAAACCTCTCTCTCTCTCTCTCTCTCTCTCTCTCTTTCTCTCTCTCTCTCTCTTCCTTGCCCACACCCAAGTTCCCCCTTTTTATTCCCGGTGTTTTGCATACGTCCTTCTATTAACAACTGCGCAGTCACGCTTCAAAAGTACACATTCCTGTCTCAAACAATTACATTCTCTGCTCTGAATCAAATCGCTTGTAATACCAAAGTCACTGACTCCTGAAATCAACATACGATGGTATTTAGCACGGTCAAAAACGGGATCAAAAGCAGCTGCACGTCCCACAAACACGTATCTACCATAATCATGCCAGGGGCGTCGCAATATGGGTTGTTGTGGGGAAATCGCTTGAGAGCCCGGTCAGCAACAGATGTAATACTGTATCATTATTGAAACCAGTTGTATCATTATTATTATTATTCATTGAAAGCCGCAACATTTTTCTTATACAGGACTTGACTTTTTCGATCCGTTTTTTGTCTTGCGATTTCTCAAAAATTTCCACTTGCATATTATTATGCTCTGCCTGCGAAAAATTGCATTTCAGACCCCAAAAATTTGCATCAAGAATTGCAAAATTTGCATGCAAAAAGTGGTAAAAAATGCACCAAAATTTGCAAAAAAATAGCTTCGTAGCTTTGTTATATTTACCACCACGTTGCATTGTTTACTGCTGGCATGTTGTAAAAATATAGAAATGGAACACATTTTCTTTGTTCCTGTTCACGCAGTATTGCGACACTAGCAGAAAAAGTGCACTGTTTGGCCAAAATCAGCAAAATTTGGACGAAATTTGCAAAAAATGCCTAAAATTGCGGAAATTTGCACAATTGCAACAAGGCCTCAAAAACGCGGAAAAATTGCGATAATATGCGACCGCAATATTCTGG
>JAWQUT010000445.1:285277-320273 GCA_033807755.1 Ellobium chinense
GTTTCCCCCCCCCCTCCCCCAAAAAAAGTACTAGTTTACAACATCTAGGCGAGAGGTCAGTCACAATACAATATGGCACAACTCTTTTCATGAAAGTCAATCTTACAACAACGTTCTCGTTTATGTACACGCACTTCTCAATCTGTCTCTCTGTCCCTCCATCTCTGTGTCTGTCTGTGGTCCTATCCTCCATCTCTATGTCTGTCTGTGGTCCTATCCTCCATCTCTACATGTCTGTCTGTGGCCCTCTCCTCCATCTGTATGTCTGTCTGTAGTCCTATCCTCCATCTGTATGTCTGTCTGTGGTCCTATCTTCCATCTGTATGTCTGTCTGTGGTCCTATCTTCCATCTGTATGTCTGTCTGTGGTCCTATCCGCCATCTCTATGTCTGTCTGTGGTCCTATCCTCCATCTCTACATGTCTGTCTGTGGCCCTATCCTCCATCTCTATGTCTGTCTGTGGTCCTATCTTCCATCTGTATGTCTGTCTGTGGTCCTATCTTCCATCTGTATGTCTGTCTGTGGTCCTATCCGCCATCTCTATGTCTGTCTGTGGTCCTATCCGCCATCTCTATGTCTGTCTGTGTGGTCCTCTCCTCCATCTGTATGTCTGTCTGTGGTCCTACCCTCCATCTCTATGTCTGTCTGTGGTCCTACCCTCCATCTCTATGTCTCTGTGGTCCTATCCTCCATCTCTATGTCTGTCTGTGGTCCTATCCTCCATCTCTATGTCTGTCTGTGGTCCAATCCTCCATCTCTATGTCTGTCTGTGGTCCTATCCTCCATCTCTATGTCTGTCTGTGGTCCAATCCTCCATCTCTATGTCTGTCTGTAGTACTATCCTCCATCTCTATGTCTGTCTGTGGTCCTATCCTCCGTCTCTATGTATGTGGTCCAATCCTCCATCTCTATGTCTGTCTGTGGTCCTATCCTCCATCTCTAGGTCTGTCTGTAGTCATATCCTCCATCTCTATGTCTGTCTCTCTCTCTGTCTCCTTTCTCACCCAGTTAACTCTCTCTCTCCCTGTCTCCTCTCTCGTTCAGTTAACCTTCCTTTCCTCTTTCTCTCTATATGTACATCTATATAGATACAAATATAGATATACTTCTGTCTACAATGGTTACTGTGTTTCCTCACAAAGTCTCGGCTCGATGAAGAGAGACTGGTGGGAAAGAGTTTCGGCCCTGAAAAAGCTGTGGTTATTAGCAAAGGGCCGTCCTTCGCGATAGCGTCGACATATATATAGGCCTATATATAGTAATGAATATCAATTACATGCTTAGACGCCCATCCAGTCCACACATACTATTATTTCCTGCCTATGACCGAGTGGAACCGCCTCTCCCAAGCTCCCAAGGACAGAGACCGGCTGGTGACGACAGCTGGATAATAAAATTGCAGGGCTGCACTTGCAGGACCCCCTAAAAAAAAAAAAACGAGGAGAAAGAACGGGATAAAAATTAAAAATTAAAAAAAAGTAGAACAGTGAAGAAACGTGGAGGTTGTGGCCTCTAACCGAGTTGGTTTTGGTTTGTTTTTGTTTTTTTTGGGGGGGGGGTGTTACGATCCTGCCCAACCACTACCGAACATACTCACCAAGCGCAAAGATTTTATTGCGGTATCTTACTAATAACTCTAACCAGGGCCGTTACTATCTGTTCCTCATCACCCTCCTGCCCTACAAAACCATAATTTGGGGACCCCATCCGCATGTCTCTGATTTTTTTTTGTTGGGTTACTCCCCCTTTCTTTGGGGGCTCTGAGGTGCCCCACTTCCCCCATTGCAGGTAGCTGTGGGGAACATAGTTACGACCTTGAAATAGGTGCAGTTTAACCTTTCTGCTCTTCTTTGTTCTGTCATTCTTCTCTCTGCTTTCCTTTTTTTCTTTCATTTCCTGCCCTACTACTCCAGTTTCTTTCTTTCATTTTCTCTTCAATTTCCGGCTGTGAGCGAGATATTTTTGGTGAATCATTACCTGTGCAAATTATCTGGGGCCTTCTCTGGGGCTACAAGATTTGAAGTTTACAATGCGTACAGCTAGTACTACTAGCTCCCCATCAACACTCGTCACTAGGTACAGTAGGTGCAGTGTGGGGCAACATTTAGATCAGAATATTATTTGCACTAGATTTCCAAAACGGCAAATACTAATTTTAAGCTAAATTCAGAGATTCTTATTGTCCATTATTCTTTCTGTCCCTCCAGAAAATTGAGGTCGCAAATTATCGCAGTTTTCCGCGTTTTTTGAAGCCTTGTTGCAATTTTGCAAATTTAGGCATTTTCTGCAAATTTCGTGCAAATTTTGCTGAGTTTGGCCAGACAGCGCACTTTTTCTGCCAGTGTCGCAATACTGCGTGAACAGGAACAAAGAAAATGTGTTCCGATTCTACATTTTTGCAACATTACAGTAGTACACAATGCGACATGTGGTAAATGTAAAGAACTTACATGGCTATTTTTGGGGGCAAATTTTGGTCCAATTTTTACCACTTTTTGCATGCAAATTATGCAAATCTTGGGTGCAAAGTTTTGGGGTTTGAAATGCAATTTTCCTCAGAGACAGTTCTTGCACTTCTGTTATTTTTCAGAATTTACACTGTGTACATAATAAAAACAACAATGTACTTTTGTTACAGCTATCTAGACATGATACACATGTTTTAGGGTTATTTTATGATTTAAAGAAATAGCAGGGATGAGGGAGATTGCACGGGTAGTTGTGAAATGACTCATCGCCACTGCTAATTCATTCTTTCATTCTCTTGTTCACTAAGCAGCCTGACTTGCCCACTTACATATGTACGTCTGGGCTGGTCTTTCCAGCGACAGGCCTGTTGCTCCTTCACTCCTGTTCCCCTTCTCAACCTCATCAATCGTCTGTCCTTCCAATGGTGAGACTTGATGAATCTCTTTGCACTGACTTCTTCTTCGTCTTCAGCTTTCCATTGTTGAGCGTGTTAGATGTTAAGTCACTATCCTCACCTCACACAAATACAAATAAGTGCCTGACTTTAGAGTTGGTGGAACAGAGTGCAGCACAGTGGCAACTCAACTAGCAATGACTTTGTTATGTATTTCGTTGGTGACATTGTGTGTTCCTATGTGTGAGCAGTCGGGAAGTATATTAGGGTCACGGGTGAACACCAGGCTCATACGTGGAGGCTAGGGACATATTCAGGCAGTAAGAATTAAACTGATGTGAAGTTAGCGTCCCTGTGGTGTAGTGGTAGCAGTTCAGACTTGCAAGCTGAGAGACCCTGGTTAAATTCCCGGTAGGGATAGGAAATTTTCTTATATAGTTTTTTTCAGCCCATTTTCTCAAAATTGATCTTTCGCAGTAACTTGGTAAAATCTCTGGTTACACACTTCCCCAGATAATATGTACTATCTGAAAATATTATCAGACTGAGCTCATATTCCTCTCCCTTAATAATAAAGAATGAATACTATATGCCTTTCCACCCGATTACATATGTATGATGTGTACTGTTCTATATGATATGAATTCAAATTAGTGAATTGTCCCATCATGCCTTCTGTTCTTTTATATCCCAAATGGGCCTTCAAACTCACATGAAGGATTATTGGTTTCTTCCTTACAGTTATGTCTGGAATCTTGATAGAGAGCCTATGGCCAATAGTAAACAGCCAGCAACATTGATTCATTACCAATCAATAAACCAACCAACCAAATAGTTGGTCGTCAGTCAAATGGTCCGTCGGTCAGTCAATTAGCCAGTTAGGTAGACAGTGAAATCAAGCCTCCACCCTCAAAGAGAAAACACATTTATTTTTCAGTCTTTCTCTGCTCCCTTTCACCATTAAAAAAAAACAAAACAAATCACCACACACATGATATTTATCAAATACCATTTATTGAGTAAAAAGAGTAGAGATAATAACTTTGAACAATCTATACTATCTCTCTTTATGACAAAAATGCTTCATGTTCAAGGAATGTTCCTAAGGTAAACGATTAGTTAAAAAGTTTCTTTTATAACAAAAATGAACATTTCCAAATATGGAAACAGTTCCTCTTCTCAAACGAATGAACTCAAGTGTATTGAAGATAAGGGGTTGGAATGGTGTATGTTTGTCTGCAAAACAACTGGAATGTACATTTTGTGATAGGCACAGATGGACTTCATGCTAAACAGAGATATGACATGATTTGCTAGGTTAATGATAAGTTGATGAGACATTATGTACAATAAAACAACCGGAACTTACCTGAATGTATCATAATCAAGTGATTTGATAAATCAAAAGAATGAACTGTTTGTCTGCAGATTACAGGTTCAAAGCTTATTGTCAAAAATATGCAAACACGTCAACATAAACTGAAGAGAACAATCTTTTTATAAAGTGTCAATCAAAGTGAGTATAAGGGAAAAGAAAAATCAGTTATCTCGTAACAATACTGAAGATTTTTTTTCTCGAAAGCGACTTTGAATGAGCCTCAGGTAATTTAGTCTTGTACCTTTCAATTAAATTTTGAGTAAACAGCCTGGGGTCAAATTAAACCAATGACAGTCTCAAGTTGTCACAATAACATAATATGTAATGAACTTGATTATGGTGGAGTAGAAAATATAAACAAATGTGAAGTTTCTATGAGTAAGAAATATGATGGATGACTTATTTACAGATGAAACTTTATTACACAGTGTAGATATATCTGAACATACAGATGTGTATCAAAACAAAATATTGGTCCGCTGCAAGTGTACATTTTCCTTATGAGCAGGTAAATCCATGTTTACAAAATACTCTCTCTTTCTTGTAATGCTGTCCAGATATTTTTGAAAATGAGCAAATTTTATTGTAGCCTTTGGCACACTGTTCATGCGAGGTCAAATGCAGTATGACAGAATCGGCACTTCTCTGATGGACAGAACTTCGGAAAATGTGGTTGAAGTAGGACTGTAACCTATGTCTATGTTATGTCCTTTAAAGTGCATGTGAAATCTTAAACTACAATACAGTATTTTTTAGAGAAATAATGATTTAATCTTATGAATGATGCCAAGGACCCACAATTTTTGTCTTGTAACATCCATAAAAACAGACAAACTATCTATTTACAATGCATAAGACCACCCAGTTATTATCTTGAATAAGAAACCTATTTTCACTGAGGATAGGTAGCAGCCATGTATACAAAAATATAGACAGCCAGGTGTTGTACGTAAGTACTGACTGTGAGGGGTAAATATTACACATATAGCATTGTCTTCTCTGTTTCTTTTGCTCAGACAATGGGATCTGTAAACCTTTGTCAGTCCTGTGAATTTTATCCCATTCGTAGAATGGGGAATTAATTTAGTCAGCAGTAACTTCAGAACTAACACGGAATGAGGGGCTTGGTTCACAAGAAGTTTCAAAAGACTGGAGCATCTAGTCCATCAACAAAGTTGGCCATTTGTGTCTTGATTGTGGGAAGGAAAAGGATGTGCCTCACAGACAATGAAATTATGTCTTATTTTTTATAATTTTATCTCCAATTTTCAGTTTTTTTTTCATATCTCCCAGAACTTTTTGAAACCTTCAATATATGACCGAACTTACAAAACACACAAAAAAAGAGTTCTTTCCTATATGAGTAGCTGTCTCAACAACAAAAATTTGATGGCCTCTTTATGCCAGTTCACTATGACACGAAAAACTTGCTCGAGCAGATGTTGGTTATTACTTTACAAATCAATCTCCCTGGACACATACCCACCCCCTCTGCCATCACTCGAGTTGCTGACAGTGGATGGGGGTCCACCTCTGACTGTCACCCTGGGTGATGGTGGCCGATAGGGCATCTGTGGTGGTGGGATATACCCACCGGGTTGTGCTGGTGGAATGTATCCAGCAGACTGTGGAGGTTCACTCAACACCATGCCTTCATATGTTCCCGCATGCACAATAGGCTGCATCCCATATGTGTTGGGTCCGTGTTGCACCAGAGGCTGATATACGTACTTGCGCCCAGACTGTGGAGCGGAAATTGAGACAAACATGAAATAATGATAATAATAATAACTGCTCTTATATCACACTGGGGAGGATTCTACTAAGAAGTCACTACATTTCAGGTTGAAAAAGAAAATAACTCATAAACAATAAATCTATCTAGACACATTATCTGTCCCTGTGGAAAATTGAACCAAGACATGCAAAATTTCCATGCGGAAGAATGGTAAAATTTGAGTCAAAATTTGCAGAAATGTTGCAAATATAGCTTCATAACTTCATCGGATTTATCGCTATGTTGCACTCTTTACTAATATACTGTTACAAAGTTGTAGAAACAGGACACATTTTGTTTCTGATGGACACATTACTGTGACTATGGCTGAAAAAATGCATTGTTCAGCCTGAAAAACAAACTTTGCGCCAAATTTGCGGAAATTTGCAAACTAGCACTGAAGCCTCAAAACCGCAAAAATCTGCAATAAGTTGTGAACGAGATTTTCTGGAAGGCAGCACTATATGATTCAAAGCAAGAGAGATCTCGAGAGTAAGTAGCAGAAGAAGCATAAGTTCCAGATTTCACTACAGAGGCTGCCCTTTAATATTTTCTGTCAAACTTTCCTTAATTACAAATGTAGACCGGTTCTAAAGGAAGTGCAAGCTAGGCAGAGTGACTTTTTTCATGTGCCTAAGAACTCCGGCTGATCATCCCACACATGCCAAACAAGGTGTAGTTCTTGGTGAGGCCAAGAAAAGGAGTTGCCTCGCTTCATTTCAGTTTGTTAATACTTTAACCAACCAACATCACAAAAAAAAATTTTAAAAAAAGGACATTACCTTCACTGGAACTATCATTTTATGAAGCTAATATGCGTACCAGCTCCCTCTTTTATTTGTTAGTCAACAGAGCAAGGGATACTACTCCTGAAATTCCCAGGCAATGGTCAAAGGCAAATAAGCTGTCACCATTGCCAAGTCTACAAAACTGGTAAGATGGCAGTGAGATCATGTGAAAATACTCTGAGACCAGAAACAGTGTTTTGGCAACCCCGAATTCATGGATGTGCACCAGCGACACACAACACATGTGCTTACTCAATGGTTATACCAAAAAGTGGAATAACACAGAAATTGCTTTGTCACTAACTTCTGAGTAATTAGTAATATAGCAAAAGAGAATTCACTCCTGCCTGGTTGTCTCCCTTGAGAGACCAATCACAGCACTAAAATAACTTTTTGGCTGTTAAATCAGACCGACAGCAGCCCTTGAAGATTGAAAAAGAGAGTAAATCAGTATAAAAAGTGACCAGATTTTAGTAAACATTTAAAAAAAAATATGATCCACTATATGGCAATTTATGTATACAATGATCCAAGTTTACCATACTGTAGTGCACCAGTATCATAAAACTGTGATTTAGCCATATTGCTAATTTTCTTCAAAAGAAAAACTTTTGGGGCTGAAAGGGTAAGTAAACTGACAAAGCTATGGTGCATAAAAGATAAAATAAAAATAAAACACCAAAATCACCCCAGAAACATTGATATATGTAAAAACGTCTCGTGACATATCAGTGTACCAATATTTAGGTATCAAAATGGTCACGTCTAATCTCATGCTTGACATGAAGGATTTGAACTGATTCAATCGACCTTTTTCAAATCTCCTGTTACTGGTCAAGGGCTGCTGCTGGTCAAGGTTTGTCAACCTGCTTTGATAATAGAGTTAATAAAATGGAATATTAATTAAACGAAAAAGTGTTTGACTCACATAGGGGTTAAAGTCCTTCTCATGTGGGTCCCTGATTTGCTTCAGCTGCTGGTATCGTATCTTGCCCAGGTTGCGGTGGGTCAGCAATGTTTCAAACCAGAGCACAACCGCAGCAGCTGAGATCAAAGAGAAGGCAGGAGTATAGGGATTTAACTCTATTTGTACTATGTAGTGGGTTCATACATAACCCATATTTTCATTAAAAAAAAGTTAAGGACTATTTCAAAATATATCACATTCAAAACTTGGTCGCAGCTCATGGCAAAAACTGTTGGCAAAGAAGATTCAATTCTCAGGACTTTTTAAGGCAATAAAACCCATTCCACAAAATCATGGACTTCTAGGAAAGCTTTAAGGACCTGTACAAACCCATGGTTGCAGCTGTAGACTTTAATCCAAACTTTCTCAATCAAACCAGGATGGAGCACAATGTTAAAGCTAAAATTAAAATATGCTGGCTAAAATGAACAATATGTGTCCCATTTTTCCTGCATATGGATACAATTAACAGTGTCCCTAATTCTCTTCATTAATCACATAAACTATGTAAACTGCAGAATCACTACTGCATGTAATGCTATTTTTCTCCCTTCTTATTCAAAATGGAAGAGTGTGCACGTATGATTTGAGAGATTTGAATCCAATATTTCCACTGTTGTAAGCTGTGACTTGTGTAGCCTAAACCTGACACTGGTCACTTATGTAGGGTGGAGGGCAAGCTCGAGTAGAATGGTTAAGATATAATCCTTTTTTCAGCACAGCTATATTGTGAAAAGACATGGACTACAGTATTATCTCTATGTCATATAGGTTGGTGCCAACATTGCCCTCTTGATATTACATTAGGCAAAAGATTTGTAAAATCTGAGTGAAATGTTAAATTTCATTCAAATGCTCTCCCATTTATGGAAAGGAAATGAGGGGGGACTAGTGTGTGTTCAATGCAATTTTGGGGCATATTTTGAAAATAAAAGGGTGAATCAATTGAATGCATGGCCTGAAGAAAATGCTACGAGTGACAAGATGGTGGTTTCGAACGACAGCAAGAATCAACCCCAGCATTCTAGCCCGCTGTCTTTCACACCACCCGACAAGTGCTGCATCTCTTGGCCACTCTCCCACACTCAACAGCAGAGCTCAGGGATGCCAATGCCTGACCAAAAAAAATCCTGAAAATTGCACGAGCGCGCGGCGTGTCGACATTTTCGACAGAAGCCAACCCAACCGTTGTGCTTTTAATTCTGAATCATTTTCCACAATTATAAGGCATTAAAGTAAACATTAAAACCAAATAAAGGTTAAAGAAAAGTCAATTTAGAATTGTGTCCACATAACCTAAGACCTAAATTTCTTCTGCACAGATAAATTATATACATTACAGTCGACTCCGCTTAATCGCCCATCCTCGGGATCACGGAAAAAGTGGTCGATTAAGCGGAGCGGCGAATAAGCGGAGAAAGTAATTTCGGCCATATTTTTGGTAAGGAGATTAAATTTCTTTGATGTCGTGGTTTGATATCGTGCACTGACACCTTCTTGTCGCCAGATTCAGGACAAACTCGAGTTTGACGGTGTTGTAGAGCACAAAATGTTTGATCTCCGCTGTCTCTCTCATTGGCCACCTCGCAGTAGCCCAGCAGACAATAAGGAGTAGGATGGCATGGTCGGGGTAGACCGTTCATCCACATGACACATTCTCTGATCTAACCGAAATCCACCAGACAGGCGCAATCAAGGCATGGGGGGAGGAGACTATACCACGGCTTTCGGCACATTAGCATTATTGGAAGGGGGAAGGCAGTGATGCGTAGCGTGGGATGGAGGACAAGGGGAGGGGGAGGTGGAGAGGATAGGCTTATCACACCTATTTCGGGGTGGCAGCTGTCACTCAGTCAATCGGTCTGCCATCCGTCACGCAGTTAAACCATCTGTGTACATTGTTTGTTTGTTAACTGTAACCCTTCAACCTCTGCCGGCTCTGATCTTTGAATTCATGGGCGCTGAAGAGTGGTCGATTATCCGGAGTGAGAGGCGATTATCCAGTGACTTTTATATAGAAAAAATTCGGTTCCCTGGGAAACGAGGCGATTAAGCGGAAAAGGCAATTAAGCGGAGTCGACTGTAATATTATATCTACACACAGCAAGGAATAGCCATAGGCAGGGGTGAGAGGGAACTGCAAACTGTCACTCTGGATAAAAATCTAATCTTTCCTTTCATAATTACACTTCTGAATACATCACCCTGAAATTTAAACAAACAAGGTGCATATTATTTTACCATCTCTTTACCCATAACTTACATCTGTCATCTCTTATTTGGTCCTGATAAAATATGCACAAATGAGTAGTGCTTTGACTTGCAGAGTTCAGACTGAGCTGGATTCAATGGTTCATGCTAAGTTCACAAAAAAAGCTGCTGAAAGCTTGGCTGCATTCTCTTTCTCTTTAATGTCCTTGAAACTCGCCGGAATCCTATTGTTTGTGTTACGATGTGACCATTCCTTGAAGCGTAGAGCTTGGGTGCCTTCTTTCCTGGTGTGCCGTAGTTTATTACTGCACAGTGTGCACCACATGTATCCATCTTCTTTCAGCTTACGGATGTAATCAGATTTATAATAATTAATATTATTTATAGGTTTTTTTCTGAGTCGGCCTATGCATTTTACATCCTTGTCCTTTCTTGATTGATGACCGAGCGCACTGTTTACATTTTCCGCGAGTTCGAGTGCTAAATATAGCACCGGTATCCCTCTGACCTCGTTAGAGGCATGTGCGTGCGCATTCTGGAAGTTTGTAAAATATCTAGCTTCCAGCTTTCATGCGATTCATCCTTCGCGTATTTCATTTTCATGAATGTTATCCAGATAACACTGGATTTTTTTTCCTCCGTGGCTCAAAACACCGAAATATCCGGATTTTCTTTCCCACCGCTAAAAACGTCGAAAAATCTGGAAATCCGGATTTATCCGGAAAACTGGCATCTCTGAGAGCTAACACTACAAAGTGACTCACCAATGGAAAGAGCTGCCCCAACGCAGGCAATGTAGAAAGCCCAGTTGGGCTTGACATATGGTGTGGTGTGAGGCTCTGCACGGTAGTACCGTGGTTCATAGATGGGCAACATACGCCACGCCATGTTACTGCTGTAGTCACAGTTTGAGCCATCGTACGGGTCGCAAGAGCTTTGAGCAAAGACAATGACGCAAGCAAGGATGACCAATATTTCACAAACAGCTGTGAGAGGGAGGAAAAAAAAGAACAAAACTGTCATAAACCAGCAAACACAAATCATACAGTTATGTGACAATATAATAATAACAATAGTAATCAAGGTTAGATGTCTTAAAATCTGGCAAAACTTGTTCCAGTAACTTCTCTCAAATCATTGATCAGCATCAGCGCTTTCAATGAATATAAATTTCAAGACGATGAAGGACCATGAGCAACATAGAGAACAATATTATAATAACTTTGAGGCCATGTTTTACACCAATGCCAGGCCCGCCGGGCCATATTTTGGCCAGCCCGTTAGTGGTTGGGCATTCTGATTCTATACAGTATGAGAGTCAACAGAAAACATGAAAACTCACATGATGTACCAATACAGAACAAAGCCCCCATCTTTAACCCCCCCCCCCCCCCCCNCCCCCCCCCCCCCAACCCTCTTACACCACAAATAGGACACATCTCTTGCTTGAAACAGACTTTGAATTTGCTGGTCTGATACGAGCTTGCTGGTTTAAAAAAAACCAACAAAACATAATAAGATTACCTAATACCCATGAGCACTGTCCTTAACAAATACACACGAATGCTGCACTAAATTCTTATTAAAAAAATTGATATATATGATGATGCTTGTCAAAATGCCGACAAAGTGATTGAAAAGGTAATGAGTAAGACCTGTGCAGAGATGAAAACTTTGCCAACGCGGAAGCTACAATCAAGTTACATTACCTCCGAGAGTGACACCACCTGCCAGAATAATGATGGCAGTAGGTGATGAAAATTGACGACACATCAGCAGAAAGCCACCTCCAAAACACGCCACCAGAAGGCAGGCACCCAGGACTGAGAATAGCTGGCCGGCTTGGAGGATCTCTGAAGGAGGGTTAAAAAAAAAAACACAGATAAGATGTTTTTGCTGTCTTAGCTGGTGACCTGAACACTCAAGGCTGGTAAACCTGCTAGCATTTTTAAGCATTCATGGAGCCTACTGTGAGTTGTCTGTCCACAAAACATGGGTTCATTTTGGGCTGGGAACACAAAGAAAATAAATAATGAATACCATATGAACTTCACAAGGGTTTAAACAAGGAAACATAGGTAGCCCTTGAATGAAACATAAGGAAATATTTATCCCCGTGATGCGGTGATAGAAATTCCTGAACTGTGTGCTCACTTCACTTGAATGCAGCAACAGAAAATATAAGCATCTCCTGGCCGAGCTCTGAGCATGGAAGTAAAATTTGCATCCATGTGTCATCCGCCCAGCAAGCAGAAAACATGTGCAACGATCATTATCTGTGACTATGGCCACGCGGCCAGTAGAAGGCTCGACCCGAAAAGCTTCGTGCTACAAGAGTTAATAAGTTAACACAGATACTTTAACCTAAATACACAATTTGTTGAAGATGCATATTTCAAGATGCAGTTTAATCTTCATCAAATCTGAAGCTACATAAGACCCTCTTGATCTCAAAGTCCCTGCAATCTCATTGATCTCAAAGTCCTCTGCTCTCCACCCCATATCAAAAATCATCCTATAATCTCAAATTATCAAGCTGGTCCTTTGGAATCAAAAGGTTTATTGTAGGAAATACAATGAATCTCTAATAATGTTGAAATTCTTCTAATGCCCTTTCTAGGGTGTATTATGATAAGTTTTGTGTCATCCAGAGTGCTTTTACATGGGAAAAACGAACCAAGTTTGTGGAATGAGAGTGTGCTAGGCAAGGAAATGTGTTAAGTAGCGATTAAGTTAACAGAGTTCTACTGTAATAATGCTCAAAACTTTATGGGAAACAAAAAGGTAACAGTTGAATAGGAGCAGGATATTACTTTAAAGGGACAAGGCTAGATATTTCCTTCACAATCTAAAAAATCCATATTTTTTTTTTTTCAAAACTTTCAACCGTGTACATGATTTTCCTTCCACCTGACCATTTTTATGAAAACATCCCTGAAATGTTGGGATTTTTATCCTGTGCACGTCATCACTCATGCTATGGGATGTCATAAAGCAAGAAAAGCTAGCAGAGGACTAGTACCATCGCATGCACAAAACATCAGGACCAACTTTACTGTCTGCTAGGCTATCTTGCTTTCTGACATCATGTAGCACAAGTGATGGCCCCAAAGAAAAAGCGAAAAATCCCGACATTTCAGTGGTGTTTTCTCAGGAATGTCATGCAAAAGGTAACATATGGATGGTTTAAACGTTATGAAAAAATAATGTGGATTTATTAGGCTATGAAGCAAATACGTATCCCTGTCCCTTTCAGCAATGGTTGGATTAACAGAGTTCTACAGTAATCATGCCCCAGAAGACTCACTTGGCAAGACATCCCTGTTGGTAAACCTGCTGATGAAGTTTAAGTTGTCAAACTCGCTGGCCCTCATGTAGAAGATACCAGAGTCTATGGTCAGCTCTCGCATGACTGGCTCCGAGCCGAATGTTCCCTGCACAGGATCAAGGACCAGCTGGAACCAGAAGGGTGCGATGATCATTCCGATGGTCACCAAGACAGCCACGCCCAGGATCAGGACGCTGATGGCCAGAAACTTGGAGTCCAAGAGGTAGCTGAGAAAACAAACATGAAAACATACGAGGATTACAGTGTGAGCAGTCGAGACGTGTGCTGAGATCACGGGTGAACACTACATGAAAGGTAGGAACCAGTTCAGGCAGTAGGTATTTAAGAACTTAACTGCTGTGAAGTTAGCGTTCCTGTGTGGTAGTGGTAGCAAGTTCAGACTTGCAAGCTGAGAGACCCTGGATGTGATTCCTGGCAGGGACTGGAAACTTTTTGGTGTAGGTTTTTTAGGCCTCTTCTTCTCAAAATTGATCTCTCACAGTAAGTTGAAATTCCTGGTGTCACACTTCCCTAGATAATGTGTAACAGCTTCTAGAAATGATCAAATCAGGCTCGCATTCCTCCTTCTTAATAATAGTGGAATACTGTATGCCTTTCCACCCAGTTACAATAAGAACATCCTTTTCCAAGAATTCTCCAACATAGATGGTGAGATACTTGTCATCAAATTCTCTGAACCGTCTGTGGTTTCAGCTGCATTATGTTCTTCAGTTGAAATGTTTCAATTTCAAGTCAGTTCTAATAACTCAAATATATTAATTGTGTACTTTGCTAAGAAATAAATCTGAAAGTGAGCAAATCAAAATATCAGAGAAATAGAGTGTGAATGGCAATAGAAAAATAAAAACAAAAGAAAGAAAATGGATTTTCTTGGTGAAAGGTATTCTCTGACTTCAGAAAATTTTGACGAGTGGCATCCCTGCAGCGGTAACCACAACAAATTTGAATGAATATATATAACATTATTTTATATCACTAGCATTGCAGCCAGTGTCAGATTGTATAATGCAGACCAGTGGAAAGGCAGCTCTGCAAACAAGACAGGGTGAATTCTCTACATGCCTGAGAACGCTGATCAGCAATCAAAGGTAGGCGGAACAAAGTGCAGCTCTTGGTGAGGCAAAAAATTGAGCTGACTCTTCACTCTACAGTCTACAGTTTGTTAACACTTCAACCAACAAATATCACAAAAAAAGACGTTGCCCCCACTGGGGCTCCTTCTTTCATCTCTTGTTCAGCTCAGCAAACGATGTCACTGCAGAAAATTCCAGGTAATGATTCACTATACAGTCTGGCCTGGCTATAAGAACATTAGCTTTTCCAAGAATTCTCCAGTTGTAACTGTGACAAACTCCAGTGAATGTAACATTATTTATATTATTATAGTCAAAGCACCTGCAACTTTGCAGAAAGCAAACTACCAAACCACACCAAATATTTTCTTCAGACTGTCGCATCGTGTGCTTCGCCCCACAAATTTCAAAATCCCCCCTAAAAATGCATTGAACATGCACCTATCTCCCCTTTTTTCCAGCACTCTAAAATTTTGCATTACTTCATATTTCAGAAAAACCTAGAAGCCTCGTATAAATGTACAAATCTCCCAACTCACACGACGCAAAGAAAATACTGCACATCTGTATGTATTTATACTGCTCCTTGTAAGTAATAATTGTGTTCAAGCATGAAATTGTAAATAAACATACATACTGCTTAAGCTGAGATTTAAAAAAAAAAAGCCAATCTTATTTGTAAAAAAAAAATTCTTGATGACAGTCCCCATTAAAAATTTGGTCTCAAAATGCAAACTTAGTTGTGTACAGCACATTATGTGGTGACATCATGCACGTGGACGTCCATTTAAAAAAAAATGACGTGTTATTCAGATATAAGAAAGTCCATATTCTATAAATTCTGACCAGAAAGGGACCATCTAATGATCTATAGTGCATCAGTGACAACAATTTTGAATGTAAACGAGGGAAGAAAAATAACCCACACAGCCTCTTACAAAAGAAAAACAAAAAAACAAGGTTTTTTTTATTTTACAAATAAGATTTCATCTCATCTGCAAAGCTCCCACCTGCATGTCCAGTCCTTAAAGCAGGAGAAAAGAAAAGGGTAATTTATTTTTGGTGGTGGTGGCTTATAGATGTACGGGCTCCGGTACATCGAGGCTGACCGTGACATCGACATTTTGGCCGGTTGGGCTTGGACTCACTGTTCACACCAGAATAGGTTATAGTAACTTTACGAGACACTCATCAAGCCTGTGAAAGATAATAACAATATTCAGAATATATAAATCTTGGGGGAAGGAGGGACGGCGGAGCAGGAAGTCCGAACATAGGAAAGACGAGACAGTTCAAAGATGAGAATACTGAGTACCGGTGAGTGAATAAGACAATGTGAAAACCACAAATGGCCAGAGAAACAGAGGGACCTGCATGATTCTTGCATCTTGACATGTAATAATTTTTCACCATTCTGTGCTGGTGTTATTTCCAGGGGTGCCTGTGCAAAGACCTTATCTCTGATATAATATGTATAATCATAATGAGATGATTTTTGTGCAGGATACCTCTTGATTTATGTTTTCAATTCACCTTTCCAAAAATGTTGTACAGAAATCTATAGGTTTTCTATGTAGCTAACCATGATGATGTAGCCAAGGCTTTCTATGTTGCTAATCATGTAGCAAACGTAGCCAACACTCATTTTGGGAGGATTTCCATATGTGGTAACTGGCGATAAGGAATTATGCTCTCTTCGACTGATGCTCCTGTCTCGATGGGCATTCGTGTCAGGGTTAAGTGTAGGGTTAGGGTTTGGGGTAGGGTTGTATTAGTACTTATTCTGAATTAAGGTACTGACCGTAATTGTAGGAGTTACCACATATGGAAATCCTTCCCTCATTTTTTTTTCCCACACAGCAGCTCTGTTTTCTAATCTTGAATCACAATGCTTGGAAGGATTTCCATATTTGTGCGATCCTACAACATGCTCTTGACTAAAGAGATGAAAGAGGGATGATTTTGATGGGGTTGGTATAAAAGAGAAAAGATGTTTTTCGCTGCATCTAATAGGATGGCACGCATATGGAAATCCTCCCCAAGCCCCAATGCTTGTTTACTATATAATATTATATAACTACAAGCATTACTCGTTCATCCAAGCTTTTGTGCTTTACCCTCAGGCCATGGCAAATACAGGGTTGTTTGTCCTGGTTGGACGGACGAATGGGAAAGAGAACTGGTCAGAATGGTCTATTTAGTCTAATAATATCCACCACTGAATCAAACAACTGTTGAAAAAACTTTCACAAGGTAACATGTCAGTGGGTGGACAGTCATGAATGGAAATGGAAGGACAAAATATGTCATGGGTTTTTTTCTTTTTTGTATTTAAACTCCGTGTTTGCCCATTACCTGTACATAGTGGTAAATCTTGCTCCTCAGTCCTAGTCTATGTCTAACAAATTCAGTTAGAATGCTTAAAGTTTGTTTACTAACTTACTAAGCTCAGCACAGAATAATAGGCTTGGTTCTCTATTTCTAAGCCCACTCTGTCTACGACTACGTGTTTATGAATCCTTGGCAAATGGGGAAGTGACACTAATGGCTTGCAGTTTATCTTTGATGTTAGATTGTCACCTGAATTTTTTTAGAAAGATAATCTTGTATATTAAACGGCAATGATCATTTGCTGTAGTGTCCTGATTTGTGTGGAGGACGGTCGCACGGTCATTCACTCATTGCTGGTTATACTTTTCGTTCCCAACCGCTGGACATCATCACAGTCTGCAACTGCAGCAAGGGATTAGAGAATGACTGCTTGTTTGATAAAGACACTGGTGGAAAAGCTGACCTATAAGATTAAGAAAGTACTCACGAAAACAAAAACTGATCTCCACTTCCGTCTCCTTCTCATGCTGCCGCCATTTTGAATGCGGAAGTCCTACCTGAACAGGTAAACTAGGTCAGGATGGGAGATAAGCCATATCTAGCGGAAGTTTGTAAGGTTTGTAACTCTGGGTGAAATTTTGAGAAATCTTTTGTGCCGAAGTTTTCATACAGAGCAAATGGAACAAAATGGCGGAAAAGTCTTCGAACACTCTTCCTCTATCACGAGTGAAGACAATCATGAAAAGTTCACCTGAAGTTTCAAGTATCAGCCAAGAAGCGTTGCATTTAACAGGAAAAGCGACGGTAAGTTTATAAAACGCAAAGTAAGTATAGGGAATGTATCTAGAGATCCCAAGATCTAAAGTAAATCTAGACTAGTCTAGACCTGGAAGGCAGGCACACTCGGATTAGACGTCTATCCAATTTCAAAAGAGCGCACTGTAGGCTTTCCAATTTAGGACCTTACTTATCAGAAATAACCGTTCCAGTTAACTGCACCACCATGGACAATTACTATTAGAGAGATGCTTGCAGGACAGCACCATTCATGTAATTTGATCGAAGATAGAAAGCCTCACGAACTTGAAAGACTACCACCACCATTCCCCCATTCTTATTGCCATGCCTACACTACAAAAAACAGTGTTCTAGTACTGAGTTCTAGTTCCATCAATTTTGGAACTAGTGTTTTCTCCAGTGTTCATTTGGGTGCAGTTACATCCATTGCCACTAACGGCAAAATTTATTCAACCACGTTTGATTATGTTATTCATTTTTAGCAGTATTTAAGCTTTGAATGAGAACAAATGCACTGATCTTTTAAATTCTGTTCTTGGGTAGTCAGTGTCAAAGAAAGCTGGAAGGAAGTAAAGAATATCTTAAGTCTTACAATGCATATTTGAAATGAGAGAGCTATCACGAAACTATTGATGCTGTTAGTGTTACAAGTTTATAAGTTTAAGTTCAAGGTTAAAAGTATTGAGAGTGCCTGGTGGAATTGATTATAATCAGAGCCCAAAATATCTTGCAGTATCACTATCAGTTGTTATTTTTTTTTTAAAATTACATTTATGATGATGCATTTCAGTTATGTTCTCACCTTTGACACCACAGGAACTGTTCATTCAAGCACTGGCAAAATTCTCATATCAGCAGAGCAGTGACAAATCCACACTACAGTACAAAGACTTGGCAGAAATCGTCAACTCAGAGGATACATTGCAGTTTTTACATGGTGAGATTTTGGGGGTGGAGGGGATCAGAAGAGTGAAAGAGAGGATTCAGGATTAAACAGGATGAAGTCTAAAGAAGGGAGAAAGATGGAACAGGACGTAAATATAATATAAAAGTTTGAATAATGAGGTATTTTCAGACAGGTGGTCAGTTACACCACGTGATCTAGGGATTGCTAGGATATATTTGATAAATGACAAGTAATCATACATGAGCAGAGCATGTAAACAAACCAATGTGTGAGCAAGATTTCCTAGGTCATGTGATGGAGCTGAAAATACCTAATTAATTCTGGTTGCTTTAGGCAGTATATTTATCAGGCCAACAGAACATTGTGCCAGCAGGGAGATAAAGTGCTTGGTCTAAACTGCGTTCATGGTTCAAGCTGTCAGAATACTAACATGGAGCAAAATGGAGAACCCTGTGTGAACGGTCAGATGGATGCACTTCACAACGTATATCAGGCTACATATTGTGGAAGACTGTCACATTTTGTTTATAATGGTAAAGTGAGTTGACACAAGGGCAAGGACATTGTTTGATATAATCTTTATGGTTCAATTAACTCCTTTTCAATACAATTCTTTGGAAGCACAGAGAAAAGTGCAGTTAAGAGGAGTGTTGATTATGCAATGATTTTATAAAACCAGTCACATGATGACGTGATTCATCCCTCAAATTTTAAAATCCAATCCTTCCACCACCCCCACCCCCCCAATCCACTTTCCCAGATGCAGTGAGTGAATGCAGATCTTCCCTTCTTTCCAACTAGAGAAAATCTAAAATCCTTCTAAACATTTATAACTCCATCCTCAAATTTTTGACATGTTGCAGGGGCGGGGGAGGAATGAGAAATGATTTTACCAGCTCATATGGCCTGGAAAAAACACTGATTTTATTATGTGGATAATGTTGTGATTAAGCAGAAGTTGCGATTATCTGCATCGCTATTAGGCTGAGCAGACTATATTATCTCATGCTCCTTTCCATGACATGCGGGGATACCCCAACTCTAATAAAATAAATATAATTTTGAGTACTTTACTGTACTATATGCATTGGACTAAAGTTTTCCATTTCATATAGGTTGCACACAAATAGGTCACCTCTAGCACCATCAAACTGTGAATGGCCCATACCTGACAGTGTGAGCGGTAATCTGTGACATATTGTTATTGTTAAAATTCACCATAGCTTGTATTCTTGTTTTTCATTCTCCAACAGATATTGTCCCTCGCAAGATTAAAGCCAAAGACTACCTCAAAATGTTAAAGCAAGCAGAGGACGCTGATTGACACAGGCATATAAATGGCATATGGTATACAAGTTGTGAGTGCTTGGACACGTATATGGGTATAATTTAACATGACTGTAGCGCGTGAGGAATATGTTTTGCAAGGAATAATGCTGAATTGTGGTGCTGCTCACTGGTTGTCCTCATGGATACCCTGCAGAATCAGGTTGCGGTATGAATGTAGCATATAGTTGGGTTAGCGGAGGCCTCTAGTCATCTATCCAGTAAAAACTGCCAAGGATACCAGGTTTACAGTCGTACAAAGAAACGTGAATTGACTACACAGGAACTTAATATGATGATTCTACTTATATTTCATGAGAGGTGTAGAAAAACAGTGACCATATATGCATAATCCATATATGTTAGTTAACGCAGTGCGGTAACCATGGGAAACTCCCAAAACATTAGTATTGTTCACCGTAGTTATTGCAATACGTTGATTAACGTATGGATTATGCATCTGGCCACTGGTGATTAAGTGGGATGCACCTTGGCAGTGATATTCATTTGGGGCATTTACATTTCTGTTTTCTGAAGAGTATAGGTGGAACTGTGCCATGAGATCTCTATGCTACATCTGTTATGCTACTGAACTAATGCATACTATCTTATCTTTTGAATTTGGAACCTCGAGGTTTCCAACTGTTGCTCGATTACACCTCAAGTCTAGCACATTTCAAAACTTATGGGACTGATATGAGATATCATAACTGAGAGGGAATTTTTCATTGTGAAAAAGCATTACCAACTTTATGTAGTGATGGAAAATTTGGTAATAAATTGAACATACCTATGATGTTTGATTGGAACTCTGACGAGTCCATGAAGAACTGAGAGAACAGATGATGAGGGTCTCATGATTAGTCACACTTGGATGCAAGAATTGGAGAACTGACATGAACAGCACGACCGGAGAATGGGGAGAGTCTCTAATATTAATCCAGCTATTTATTTGGGCAGGGTTCTTTCAATTCTTCATTGGACTCAGCAGATTCCAATCAAACATCACAGGTAAATTTTTTAATAATCAAACTCGACCTCCTCAATTCTATATTGGGTCAGTAAAAGACAAACAAAACTTTAACGTCAGTACAAGTAAGTTCAGGGGATACACCCTGATTCAGCGCATCTATTGTACGAAACATCAAAGAGATTGATGCGCTATAAAACTAAAAGGTACTGATATATCGAAGAATTTATTGCTATTAATGTAACCGATTAAAAGTAATGGACTAATTTCGAACTCATTGCGGGTTAGGATTCTTTATATGCTGCTGTATACATGTACATTTGTGTTTCATTGTGTTGATCACGAAGGTAGACTAGATATTGTCAATACTTGGAGGAGGGGAAGACAAAGACAGAGAGAGGGAGAGAGAGAGAGAGAAAAAGAGAGGGGAGGGCGGGGGGAGGGAGTTGAAAAAGCTGGTATATTCAGAACTGGTATATTCAGAGCTACGTTCTAAAACATTATCAGTGTTATTACTAGTGATATCCCGCCCTTCTCTATAGGGGATTTAAGGCTGATAGAACCAGTTATGTCCGATTACGACTAATCAAGTACTTTACTTCGAATTTTGATGCGCTGAATCGGGTAGCGACATGTACCTGATTCAGCGCATCGAAGTGACGTCATATGCGCTGAATCAGGGTGCTTCCAGTTCAAGATGATTCAATGAGAAACTCATCTGGGATGTTATTAGCCCAGAACTATCCTCTTCTAAACCATCTTCTGGTGGAACTGGGCAAACGTAACTTCATTTTACCGTACTATGTCCTGCAACCATTGATTGGTCACAGCATCTCTTTGTTTGTCCTATGCCAGTTTGGAACTGGGGAGATAGAGTAACCTTTTGGCTAATGTGGTTTTGGTTTAAGCAGAAGATGTGGTAGTGAGTTATAGGGAATGCTAGGGTTAAAAGTTAGAAATTGGGATTAGGGTGGAAGCACAGTGTAAGTGTATTATGTGATTTTCATAATATCAGAATCTCTCATTTTGTTTGTGTGTGTGTGCGTGCGTGCGTGCATGCATGCATGTGTGGGTGCGTGCACGCCTGCATGATTGTGTGAAGAGGGATAATACAGAAAAACTTCAAGAACTTCTATTACACTTAATTCCATGGCAGCAAATCATAATATTTCGTGAGATGCTTGAGTTTGTGATTGAAATCTTGTTAAAAGGTGGAAAGGCATATTTTTCTGTTTATTATTCAGGGGGCAAGAATATGGCCCAATATGATAATTTTCATTGCTGTTACACATTATCTTAGGAAGCTGTCTCTAGGAATTTTATTGTGAAAGATCAAATTTGAGAAGAGAGACCCAAAAAAAAAAGGGAGCACTTGAAAATTTCCTGCCCTTACCAGGGATATCGAACCCAGTGTGTCTCATGCAAGTCTTTGTGTGTTACCACAAGGATGCCAACTTCACAGCAGTTTAAACCTTAAGTTGCTACTGCCTGAATATTGTTCCTTAACATCAGAGTGGAAGCCTACTGTTTACTTTTGACCCTGACACACTTCCCAACTGCTCACTTTCTCATAATATTTGGAAATTGACAATGTGATGAGGGCAGCACAAATCTGCAGACTGTGAAGTCTTTGAGTAAATGGAGCTTGAAATTGTGAATTTTCTATATGTTGGCAAGTCAAAGGGGGTGATGAAAATGAATTTATGCTACAGCCGTGAGATAGTGAGTGAGACACAGGGAGACAGTGCAATGTTAGTGGTTCCATGGTAGTGTTTGAATATTGTGAAATGGATCAACGTGTCATTGTGTGAATGGGTGGAAAATTGCATGACAGCATGGAACTGTGTTTATGGGAGCTTTTTTTCTGCTTCTGAGTGTTTTAAAGTTTGTATGCATATTGTAGTACTGTATTCTGAACTTTCAAACTTTCAAGTAAGTTAAACAGAATTAACATGAAAATTACAAAGCACCAAAGTAAGTCAAAACTTTTGTTCTTATCATTTTTATAATTTTAGCTGTTATTGCTACAATGCTGCAGTAAGATTTTTTTAATCTGTTCTTTGTCAGTAGGATACTGCAAGTTACAATATCTGTATTTGGGTATACATTAGCTTGTAACAAGAAAATGTTTTAATCACTTTACATTCCAGTAGGATTGTAAGTTTAGTGCATTGAAGTAGGCATGCATTAATATATTATGCAGCTTTGTCAAAACTGCAGTGTTGTATGGCAACAGCAATTTTGTTTGAAATAAAGCCATAAAGGTGATGTTAAGACATACTGCAATTCTACTTGTTCTATAGAATGAGTCAATTGTCATATTTATTCAATATGCTTATAAAATGAAAACAAAATAACAAAATTGCGAAGTTCAGTACAAACACCACACAAGCTCTTTCAGGAGGAGGGAAGCCTGGGGTCAGTGGACCCATTCATCTAGAGTAAGAACAACCAAGAATGGAGGGATGCTGTATATATGTGGGTGGGTGTACGTGCATATATTTCTCTTGTCATGTTTTACGAGATGAATAATAAAACTATTTTGTGTAACATATCATAACATTTGTTTTTACTTTCTGACATTTTCAAACTTGCCGTCTATTCAGGGTTCATTTAGGATTATTTGGAGATTTTCTTTTCGTTGTTTAGAGATAGCATCAGGTCAATTCCATGTTCAGATTAGTTTTTGCTGAAGGTGCAAAGTTAGATACATTTTTTTTGCACTGGAAGTCCACAGTGGTACAGCAAAAAAAAACAAAAACAGCAAGATGAAAATAAGGCCTAGGCAAAATGACAGCACAATACACAGTTAATATGAAAGCAAAATTTATTTTGTATTTAAACAAAAATATATTCTCATCATGCACCAAGCATGCAGTAGTTTCCCATTCCTCAAATGACTCGCAGAATGAAAAAGTACATAGATTTCAACATTTGAATAATGGATTCATGCTATCTTCACACATTTCCCTGAAAAGAACCTGAACAAAAAGTACATAATCCATCATCTTCAAAGATGCCAGTTTTCAAGTACATGTATACATAATTCCCACTGAGGAAAGTAGTTGGAATTCCAGGCTTGTATGTTTCCTATTACATGGACACGCTTTAGAGTAAGTTATGGTCCTTGCAAATGATATCAGACAGCCTGCAACATGAGTCAGTCAATCTGATGAGAAGTTATGACCCAAGGATGATTCTATTGAAGGCAGATGAAATTTATGTGATATTTATACAATTGAACTCTTGATAACACAATCACCCTTGAGACCAAGCTTATGAGTGTGTGTTATCAGTAGGTTTGTGTAATCAGAGTGCTTTTATCATGAGGAACGAAGATACTGAAGCTGCTGAATCAGGAGGGGCTAAGCATTGTTTCAGCATTGTATTGTGTTATGCAGTGGTTGTGTTAACAGAGGTTTATGTGAATGTCTAGAGGGACTTGTCACTAAATCATATCATCAGAACTTTGAATAACAAATACAACAGACCCCCGTGAACTCCGGTTCCAGGGGACAAGGCCATGGTTTTGAGTCCTTGAGGTTGTCTAATATTTGAATCATATCTGGGAAGGTTTTTTAACACAATCATGGCTTACCATAACCCCTTGCTTAGCACTTTCCCAGTCAACTATCTTGTTGCTTACAGAAAGCTTTCTGGATAACACAAAACTCCTGAATACGCTTCTTGGTCAAAAGGATGGGCATTTTTTATGAGAGTTCTATTGTATACAGAAAGTAATGAACTCCAACAAAGAACTGTACAAAGAGTATTTCGGTTTAGCATGTTTGAGGTCATAAGACCCACCTGTATTATCATAAATACAGCACAGTCCAGTATAGATCACTTGAGAATAAGAACTAAATGATCATGTGATTTCCAAAAGTCTGGACAACATGGCAACACAGGGCTTCTGCCCTATGCAAACAAATAAGATCTTGTCGTCAAGCAAGTAAAAGAACTGCACGATCAGAAGGAACATAACCCTACGTCCATGAAATCAGATAGATATTGTTCTTGTCAAAATATTTGGAGCCCTCTAGCATATTCTGAGGTTGATGTAAAGCATCCAGTCAGTGTGTTTGTGCGAAATGGTGCAAAGTATACATCATGAAGGAGGCCGACATTTTGCCCTCCATAAAGTGAAAATAAAAAATTAGAATCTGGAAAGCTACCAGAACGGTAACCTGGAGTGATCCATAGTCAAGCATGGATGATTCAAATTTTCCGGGTCACCTCATCTTGTTCAGGTCCGCCAAATTTCGAGCTATACGTGAAGCACTAGTATAAAGAAGTAAGTTCGGGTCTGATAGTGAAAGCTTTGTTGGAGAGAACTCTGATTTTAACTTACATAATTTCAAGGTACTCATGTTCGACTGTATTTTCACAGAGTACAATGGAACCTTGACAATAAGTATGCCCTATTGTGCTTGGAAAAAATATAATTACCACTGAAGTGTATTCAAAAGGACAGGAGTAGCCATTTCATAAATTTAAACCGCATATTTTTTCATTCAGCCTGATAGTGTTTGAGAAAACACCACTAGAATGTCGGTCAGGACTTTCACCCTGTGCTTACTCCCAATACTGCTGCTAAGTGATGTCACAAAACGAGTCAGGTTAGCAGATGATTGATCCGGACAGTCTGAGCATGCATCTGCACCAATCATCTGCTACCTCTTCTTGTTTTAAGATGTCACACAACATGAATAATGGTGGCATACGCAGGGTGAAAGTCCCAGCATTCCAACAGTGTTTTCTCAGAAATGGTCAGATAGAAGGAGAGTGTATGCACGTTTAATGTTTAAGAAAAAATAACGCGGATTTTTAGGTTGTGAAGAAAAGAAAAGAAGAAAATGTCTACTCCTGTCTCTTTAATATCCAGGTCTCCCTAAGTAAGAAAATCAGAGAATGATGATGAATTTGTGCGTGTGAAATTCATACTTAATTATGAGGTATACTTATTAAATGAGTACTTAATATCAAGATTCCACTGTATTTTTAATACAACTGACCATGTGACCACACAGGATATGACTCATGTTGTCATTAACAATACCTGACCATCACTAAAATATCTAGATGTGGATAACAATTTTCTTAGAGGATGCCGTAAAAAGCTGGCAGAATGGCTGTCAGATTTGAATCATAAATGAACTGCAGTATTCCAAATTTTGTATGATCATTTGTTTATTGCCATTACAAATGACGCACATAGTATTGTATTCGCAGGATGCATATACTCTCCTGAACGCCCAATACTCTTAGAAAAGTATTTTAATTTCATTCCATGAGCAAAAATCCCAGAAAATTCTGTAAAATCCAAAGATGGTCCTGGAAAGTCCTAAAAAAACAAGCTCGGTCTGTTAGAAAAAGAATATAGAGAGAATGAGAAATTCACATTCATCAGCACTGGGAGGATGATTTTCAGCTAGCTTAGTGGATTAGGGCAAAGTGCGCTTATTGATTGTGTATGTAGTATTAGCATTCTTAACAACAGTATAGTGCTGGCAAGTCCTGAAAAATTAATTTAGATTTGGGGTACTCACTATGATTTCAGCAATACAGTACATTTCTTCATCTCTTCTCTCTCAATCTGAGCCTGAAATCTGGATTTCCTCTAAACTTCTGGCACCCTGATTAAAGTAAAAATCATTTAGGGAGAGTTATTGCCAGATATTTTTGTCATTTATCTTAACCCTCATAATGCGATGCTAGAATTTGTTCTATCATCTGCTCACTTCGCTTGAATAGAATAATAGAAAATATACACATCTCCTTGACGAGCTCTGTGTGCGAAGATATAATTTTGTACTCCAATGTCACCCGAACTGGCTGGCGGCAACCGAGCAGCCTCACACTGCAAGAGTTAAGAGCATTTGCGTTCCAAGCATATTCTTAAAATATATTGCATATACATGGCATTCTTTTAATCTGGCACAAATACACAAGAAGCACTCATTCCAACAAACATCTCATTCACAGCAGTTCCTTGCATTGCACAATGATTATTTAATCATTGAAATCGTGCCAGATTCATGTAGGACCCTTGACTAATCCCAGTGCATTGTGTGTGGTGCCGTTCCAGTGTTTCTGAAAGCTGTTGGAGATATGTACCCAGCACAATCTCACTGAGTCAAGCATCTTTCATTAAACATAAAGGGCTATGATAAACATACTGTTCAGAAGCACAGAAGTGAACTGGAACATTAAAATGCACAAAGAAAAGACATCTGAAATTTCTTGCCTTCTGTGATATGACAGAAGAAGATCATTTGCATATGTACCAGTAACACAGAACAGACTTCACTTACATATACTCATGTCAACAGACACTCGTCATCACTGATATCACTGAGATTCTCAATAACATTATAATACAGTAAAAACTTTCCTTGGAGCCACGCTGCCACACACCAAACCATTCACATCAGCAGGCTGGTTAACGGCACAGATTAAAGAGCGAAATAAGTTTCAGTCTAGCTATCAACCTCAAATATGAGAACGGCGTTAAAAGACACACAGCACTGGCCCATAAAAGAATGGCGGTCAAAGACTCACAGCACTGGCCCATATGAAAATGGTGCAAAAGACACAGCACTGGCCCATATGAGAATGGTGTTAAAAGACACACAGCACTGGCCCATATGAGAATGGCGGTCAAAGACTCACAGCATTGGCCCATATGAAAATGACGGTCAAAGACTCACAGCACTGGCCCAAAGGAAATGGCGGTCAAAGACTCAAGCACTGGCCCAAAGAAAATGGCGGTCAAAGACTCACAGCACTGGCCCAAAGAAAATGGCAGTCAAAGACTCACAGCACTGGCCCAAAGAAAATGGCGGTCAAAGACACACAGCACTGGCCCATATGAGAATGGCGGTAAAAGACACACAGCACTGGCCCATATGAGAATGGCGGTAAAAGACACACAGCACTGGCTCATCCATTCAAATCCATGTTAACAGAATCAGTGAGCAGAGAACAACTTCATCAACAAACAAAATATCAAATTGCATTGCACCTGGAAAAAAAATCCCATCACATGTCTATCACACACAATTTTGCCAACTATCCTGATTTTTTTCGGGGTTGTTTTGCTTTAGATATATACACAGAAAAGAAAATATACTCAGTCTTGTGTGTCCTCGTACTCCGAGGCAGAAACTGCCAACACATAAAGAGAGTTGTGATTATGTTGGTATTCTTAGATAATATGTTCACGGCATGCATAACCTTACGGGAGGGCACTGAGCCGTTACGATACTAAAATGCAAAACCCTTACTAATAAAGATAGAAAGACAAAATCAAACTTTGTTTACCCTAAAAAGATCATGTTTTATAATGCCATACAATGTTATACATTTCATTTATGATAATACATATCAAGAGTGCATAAAATACATAATACTACAGCGTTATCACAAACCAAATCTATAACACAGTCTGTATTAATTGTAATAGTGCAGCACCCTGAATCTGATCCCCTCTGGCTTGAATGCCAGATGCTCACTCACACCTGAGTCGAGAGGGAAAACAGGAATAAAGCATCTTTCCCATCGCAGCATAAACCACCCAGGCAGGGAATTGAACGCACTAATTCAAGACCTTACAGTGTTTGGTTTATGAGAACAACTTAAAGGCCATACGATCAAACTGCCTCTTTAAGTAGGTAACTGCAATCCTGCAAATGAGCATCACGAACTGGTCCTCTTGCTGGTAACCTAATGGACAGCAGCTTAGGCAGGAGATGGAACCAGCCATACCTAAATTATGTACTGAGTATATGGGACCAGGCATATAAAGTAGTACTGCTGATGTGGTAAGTTCCCTTGTAACTCTTAGCGAATACTAACAGAATATAATGCCTCTTCTTTAGTGTTGTTCTTTGGCTTTGTTCATTATCCCAAAGGGCAATGCATGGAGGTGCGCTCATTGTTTATTTTTTATTTTGCAAGGATTTCTTTTCCATAAAGTGTCTGAAATCGCTCATTTTCTCCAGTGCTTATGGGTACTTATGGCTACAGTAATGCAGACTGATCAAAATGTGACATTAATATCTCCAAATAGGCAATCTTGCATCATACTGATAGAAACCTACTATTATCTATTATCTGGCTAGAGTGTCCAAATAATAAAGAGCGGTAACTATATACTGCCCATTTACAGATTATTTATTAATTATAAGCCCTATGAGAAACTTTGAATGCAACTTTTATTTCTTCTTTTTGGACAAGAAGTAATTTTTGTAAGTCCAGCTCAACACATGAAATTCACAAAAATCAGACCCTCGCAAAAATAACTTTTCATATAGTTATGCAGATGAATCAATAGAGGCTGCACAGCTTCTGACGTCATCGCATTTATGGTCATGTGATAATGACATGGGCTGAATCAACTCTTGCAGCTCATCAGCTTGGGCTTGCGTAACTATCACACTGTGTTTTCTGGCTCTCTCCTTCCCTACCCCATCCTACCCTATGTCCTCCTTCCATCCCAATGCAGTGGACAAAATTTGTTTATTGACATGTCACTGTCAAGAAATAAAAAAAAAATTCTGCTGCTAATTTTCTAACACACAAAATTCAAGAATTTTTCATCTACTGGACAGTTATTAACTTTTGTAATACCATATCTCCATCACAACCACAGCACCTGACTGCAAGCTGAGCCTGATGCCGCATGAATTTCTCAAAATGGCAGCGGCAGTGTATATTCCCCAAGGAGTTGAGAAAGTCCTGGAGTAATCTGGTCTTGTGGAGTAATAATAGTGTAAACTGTAAAGTCCCATGAGTGGGCAATGGCCTGAAAACGAGAGTTATAAACCACATTGTAGTTATTATTTTTGTTATCAGGCAATCTAGACCAGCTTGAGCTCCTCTCAGTTGTACAGGGAGTGATGACTGTAATCATCATTTCTATCATCCACAAACAATTGCCCACATGAAAATAAATAGTTAGTGCTGTTTAATAAGAAGCGATGATATAAATAGACAAGGCTCGTGTACATTAATACTGAAAGAGTTCAGATCAAAGTTTGCTGGGTATGATTACCAGCAGAGAAAATTCAGCCACCATACCTTACCGATGTAAACGTAAATAAAAACAATAGCACCAAATTGCTAAGAAGGATTCTGATATGGGGTGTGTCCCATGTGCAGTGACGCTAGCTTCAAATATCAGTGGAAAAGTATCCTTTTACTGATGAAGGTAACCGAGAACCTTAAACACTTCATTACAATATTCCTGTAAGTGCCTTTAAATATTATGAAATATGTAGTTAAAAGAGTGTTGCTGCAATCAGCCTGCACTGACGATGTCAAATAACAGTGAAATTGAAATCATTGCTCTACCAGTATTTTTCTGAAATAAATACTCGACTCGTATGCTTTGGTCATAGCAGATAAAATTACCCTTCAAATACATTTCAATTCCTATTTCCTTGTAATATCACCAGATCTATTTGTCTTGCAACCATTATAAAGGGGCTTAAGCCACTTTTGTGCTAAATCAAGTTAATATGACATGGAAGCTTTAACGTGTGATGAGATGAAACAAATTGTGACTTCACAGTGTTCTGGCCTGAGATTTAGCTATTTGAAGTGGCAGGAGATTCCCTATGCAAAGAAAAACAATTCTGAGAAAATCCCAACAGAAAAACAATTTTATGCTGTGTAATTCAGCTACTGTGCCTCATTTATCTACAGTTATCAACCAACTGCCTAGAACGTCAACGTTTTTGTGTATAAGAATTATTTTACTCTCGACTTCGGCAACAAATAAAAATTTGATACCAGATCGACATGTTCACCTTCAGAGCCGAATATCTCAGCTCCAAGTTTATTGGCATAAATCTCATTTTGACTGGCTGCAAGACATATGTCATTCTGAAGAGCATCACTGATTCATACCAGAACAGCTAATCCCATAATGACACATATGATAGTAGTAAAATGAAAAAATGGAAAATTCAGATTTCAGAGGCACACAATGCACTAGGGCAGATTTGTGTTCACCCTCACATCTTGAGCATATCAGATGTAAAATACATCATATTCACAGAGCGCATGAAAGAAAAAGGGCAATTCCTGCAGAATGCCATGTCCATTGCGCAAATTTCTGACAAGCTTTGACTTCACGTTTAACAACAATTAGTCTTGGTTGTCTCTGATGGGGGTTAAATTATTCATTAAACATAAGCCAAAATTGACTGGTGAAAAGTCAATGCTTTTTCAGAAATTAGCACGACTGATGAGGCATTATGCTAGAGTTTCCCAAAATTGAATCGTAAAATACAGAAACAACTTTTCTCACCACAACTTCTGTGACACAACCAATATAAAAATGCCACTTATGTAAAGACTGATTACTGGGATGTAAAATATTTTCCTTTTATTGGCTGCCACAACTCCTTTCCTTCCTGTATTATTTATGATTGTACATCAATAACTAGCACCAACATCTAGTAATATTGAAGTTAAAGGTGAAGAAAACTCTAGTCTAAACCCTGGTCCTAGCTCATACCTATATGCCTTACAATAACACCCCATGTCACAAATAATTATATAAAAACATAACGTAACACAGTACCTATATATATGAAAGATTTCACTTCACATGGTGCAGGAAAGTTGTAAGGGCTCCTGATTAAGTGCTTATATCTGTCAAAACTGTTCCGGCAAAAAATGAGTGGTTATGTTACCTCTTTGTTACAACAGTTTTGTCTATTGTGTTATATTCACCCATCTAGAAAAATATGGTCACACTAATTCTCACCTTCGAACCACTACACTGAAAGTGACGATTGAGTAAATTCATGTGTCAGTGCCAGCCACGTGAGGTCACAACTGAATTTAGCTGTCTGGTATCAGCCGGCAGAAGACATGCGGAACAGAATATCTGTAAAACTGGATCACGCAACCAGCAGGTGGTTGGACCCATTAGTGACTCATACCATTTAAAACACTGTCAGCTTCGCAGAAAGATTTTATTGGGTGGTGAGTAATGACATGTCGATCATAAAGAGATAAAAACTTTGAGTTTGACAGGAATCCAACCATTTACCCCCTACGGTCGCCGCAGGTCGCCATTTTAGATTTGCTTCGTTACGGACGGCATTGCACGTTCTGAATGTCGCCAAACGGACATAAAAATTGTGGAATCGGAAGCTGCAGAAAACGAACTTCCTTCCAGTGTTTGTTTGGAGAAAATCAGGCGAGATTTTTTGGCTTTTTTTGAGGTGATGGAGGATGCTTTACACCTCTATCGTGAAGCTTTATGATGGAAACATGTATAAGACAGTGAATGGGTGCAACCTGTACCGGATTAGTTTTAAAATGAATTTTTTTTTTAAAAAGTCATATTTTTTTAAGAGTTATCTCCCTTCTCTTAAGGATTGGGAATTCGTCTTGGGCAGGTGGCTTAGGGGGTAAATGGTTAAGCCCTTTTGCCAGGAGATGTTAGACTTTCCTCTCCACTTCCTCATTGTCAGGGCCAGTATTAACAGTAACCCCAGGATTACAAATCTGCTGCCAAATCATGGCTATCTTTTTATGAAATGGGCAGTCAGTCTTACTATAATGTAATATTTGTGGTCACTTGTGTCATGAATCCCAGGTGAATTTGTCCATCTTGATAAGACGAGCCAGCTCCTTGCTGCAGGGATCTAGCAACTGCTGTAAAATATCCTTTGTGGCGTTTTTCATAGGGCCTGCTATCTGCTTCTGTATTGTAATCCTGGATTTCTCTTCCTCTGCTATTTCCTGGAGAGCTGTGTCTTTCAGAGGAGCTGTGAGAAAAAAAATATAATACACTTACAAGACATGAACACATTCATACTATGTAATAGTAGAGCTAAGGGGATGAGTTCATGTAACACTTTTGCATTTTATTACAAAGCCACTTCCAGCCACGAAATCTTAGGGCAACTGTTCTTGTCAATGCTGAGTGAGCGGTAGCCTAAAGTTTTCAATTAACAGGGGCTTTATACTTTTAAAAAGTAACTTTTGGTTTGTAAAGACTCATGTAAGCACCAATTATTCTTTTGAACTTGCAGAAATTGTTGTGTTGCTTCCCTTGGTCAGAGTTCATGGGTCAAAGATCATGCCACACTGAATTTCACTTTCTATCATCAGTAGGCCTATACAGAAAACAAAGCCCATTTGAAGAATAGGTGTTGTTACTAGTCGTGTTTCAAAAGTAAACTATTATTTACATCAAATAATGACATGCGGCACCGGCAGCAGCTAATGGCAAAATTTAAAGAAATCACCATCAACAGAGGGTCTTTGTTCAATATGGACATTGCTTTGTCATATATACTGCGATGTCTTTTTGTAAGAATGCACTTTGTTCAGGATTAAATTTTGATTTTCTGAAAAGTTTTGGCATTCTGCCACCCCCATGCAATGTTAGATGATACACTGGAAATAAAACTGAACCTATGTGGTTCCCCAGTGGTGCCAAAATGACATAGACAAGCACATTAATTCTGCATTGTTCTGCACTTGATGTGCTTTTTCACATGATGAAACTATACTGTAAGTGTCTACTTGTATTACATAAACATTTGGCAGAAAACCCAGCCGACTAACTTCTCTGCATCTTTTGTTCTTCTTTTGCTGTAAATTCAATACCACCACCATATATACCATCATTAGACCACTCATCCAGTGGTAGAGAAATGATGATGGTATTTGTGGTGACAAATGATGATGATGAAACTAACTCACCTAAACCTAAAAATTCCATCACAGATTTGAGTGTGTCCTCCGGGTTTTCTTCATACTCCTCTGTCTTGATGAAGAGAAAGTTTTCCAGAGGAAACACTTGTAACCACTCCCTCATGAATAATGAGTAACATGCAAAAGGAAGACGAACCTGCAAAGAGTTTAAAAGTAAAAAAAAATGTCATTTACATAAATTTCCATCTGTTAGTTATCAACATGGCTATACTGTTGTTCACTTTAACTCACTGAAAACTGAGGGCACGTATACATGTCCTCAACCATGCACTGTCCAGTCAATAACAGCATGCTATGATGTCTGCTTATTTGTGCCTGGCTGAACATTAATGATGTACATAATAAGCTGTCCTGCACAACCACTATGCCAGTCCTACTTCCTCAAGTTTACGCCAAGGAAACTGTAGAGCTGAAGTATGAGAAGTTCATGTCACTGAACATTGACCTGTCTTCAGTGAGTAAAGCATTTACGCTAATTTCCAGAACTTATAATTACTGGAATTCATGCACATCTAAAATAGGAATGCATTTCCTATTTCAACAGGAACAATATGATACATAATAAAACTCAGAAATATGCTCATGACAGACTGTAGCATAATACCTTAAGTTTTACAGTACTCTTGATTAGTTTGTTGTTCACTCTTCATATCTGTGTATCCTCCTTCCAGGTTGTGTAGCTCCATAATAATCCACCACTCCACACCTCCCGTTTCTTTATCAAACTTTGATATCCTCTTAAGGCACCCATATTGTGTTCACAACACTTGCCTCCCATTCTCAGCCAGCATCCCCTTCCTCTTGAACTCATTTCATTGTAGTGTTAGGCAAAACAATAAACTTAACCTCGCCACATCCCTGGATGCAAGCCCCACTTTACAGTCAATATACAGTGCAAGGTCTGTTGCTAACCCCTTTGCACCGTTCCCGTCAAAAGTCTGGTTACACTGTAACAACTACAGTCGAGTCCGCTTAACTCCAATTCGCTGGGACCACCCCAATGAGTTGGAGAAATCAGGATTCGACTAACGATTTCCAAGGCGGGTCAACCATATGCGAGCGAGCCAGCACCCTGGGGAGGTCACGAGGGTAATTCAACAAAGGATGTAACTAAAGATGGCATATTGGGGAAGTATTTTAAATGGGATTATTTCTTTTTCTAAGAAATCGCTCTGAGTAGTAGCTTAATAGATGAAGAGGCCACCGCTTTTTCCACTTGTTCCCGATTTGTCAAGATCGTAGAAAGCGTGCTAACGGGAACGCCATATTTCTCAGCTATGACATTCTTCGACATCGCACCTCTGTCGATTTCCTGGAGCATGTTAATATTCGACTCAATGGAAAGAGTCTTGAGGTTTCTCTTTACAGGATTAGAGGAAGCCATTATTTAGAGGACAAATTCAATTTAATTCAAGTTGAAAATGATAAAGATGAATCAACCGAAGCGAGCGAGCGAGCACACTGGGGAGGTCACGAGGGCAGCCTCTTGTTTATTTACCGTCACAGTGCAATGG
>JAWQUT010000445.1:321423-333827 GCA_033807755.1 Ellobium chinense
CACCCCCTTTCTCCTCCTCCCCATACTTACAGGCAATTCAATGTATAGTTTATGATCATGAAAACATCGCAACAGCCCATGTCGACTGACACACTGTGCCAACATATCAATGGAGGCTATAACATCATTGTGGAAATCCAGTGACGTCAGACCTCCTCCCACAAAAAAATAATCAGAATATAACCTGCAAGACAGAGGCAACACAAGAAATGATTAAGCATTGAAAGGACAAGAGTAGGGATTTAAGAAAATAGACATTGAGCCGTGCCAAAAATATTGTGGTTAAAGAAAAAAAAATGCCATGTACAACATGTAGCTAAACGAAAGGAAAAGTATTTATCAGATGTAAGAACAGTTCTAGAATGTTAAACCTAGGACAGATTAACTTCAGGTGTTTAACACATACTATGACTGCAGCAGAATGTTAACATGGAGCAAAAGTAAAGCACATAGAAAAGGAACTCAGGTGCAGCATGACAATATGCTTTTCTGACATAAAATTCAAGATCAAGAGAATAGTTCTATACCATAAAAGCATTTTCTTGGAAAGCATTTCCCCTAGCCTTGCCACCTATAAAATAAATACCCGGCTATAGGCACTAAAATGTATTGGAAGAAAGCTAGTTATCAGAGCTTGTAAATGGTAAGCTCAGAAAGTCATTCAATGATCTGGCCTCCAAGGGTAATAACTGAAGTAGTGGTAGGAGGCATTAGCTTGGTTATAAGACTTATGGAAGGGCAACATCACGCAATAGACAGATCTGAATTGAGAGATATGCAGGTGACATCAAAGATGAGCAAGCTGATAAAATTTATGTAGAGTGCCCCACTATGGAAAAAGGGCACAGTTAAATAATCCTAGTAGTCTTCCTAGTGGTGTCTGTGAGAATGACACTGCTGACAAACAGGCTGAAAAATGCATGGGTGTCTGGAACAATCAAATATGACAAAGTGAATGTGTAGAGAGAACTGACAAGGAGACTGAGAGAGCAGGAAGACAAGGAGTGGACAGAACATTATTACTTAAAACAAATAACGGAAATGGATGAATACAAAGGAGAAGGCAGAAGCTGCATAACTGCAGAAAGTCCAAAAAGGATCTACAACCAGATAACAACAGGAACAATTAGCAGAACGATTCTCTGCTGGGTTCTGAGACAAGGGAATGGAGCACGTACGGAGCTGTCTGGAATGCAATGATGTTTTCGGACACCAGTAAAACAAAACATGTAAAGTGATCTTCACACACTTACCTATCTATAGGATCTCTAAACATGAGAATGAACTTGGGGTTTGCATAGAAATGCTGCATGAGATGGGGTGTGATGATACGAGGGGTGCTGGAGTGGCGATTCTGACTCACGTTAACCCAGCCTCGGAAATCCCAGAAATCAGGAGGGGATGCATCACCTAGAGGGAGGACAAAGAGAATATCATCTGTGGAATTGAGGTCTATGCAGCATATCACTGTGGTCATGTGCCAAGGGAAATACATCACTATAACTAATGCATCATTTTTGCACTCTACCAGGTAATCTTCCATATCAAATCTAGAGTGAGCTGAAGCAAATTTGCACACCTAGGCATGTTCAATGTAAACCGATCAAAAACATAGGGATTTTAGATCTGTTTACTGTGACCAGCACAATATACTTTCCAACAAAATAGTAAACAAATTTTTATGTCACAGCTTGGAGTGGGCAATTTTATCCAGAAGCAGGCCTTTATGAAAACGTATTGTTTATTATAAAAACAAGATTTGAATGAAGATGACCCAAGAAAGAGTTAAAACTTCTGTAATCCACTGGACAAGTATGGTTTGTACTGGCTCTACACCTTGCTTCATCTAGCTGCATTAGACTGGACATCTAATAATCTATCTCAGCAAGGATATGGTTAGACTGATATGGCTCTGTTGCTTATTATATATATTTCAAATATCCTGACAGAAGCAACCTGGGGCTCCTTCAGCTTTTTATTCATAAAACAAGGAGGAACAGTTCCTGGTGAAAAGGACCTGCAACTGTGCTACTGAACTGTTTAATCTCACCCAAAAATATCTTGCCATCAGAGAAAAACCCAAGCCATTTCCTGAGTCAAACTTGATCATATTTTGGAAAGAGAAATTCTACCTGTTATAAGGATTTCGTGGTTCCAGCTACCACTCTCCAGTGAGGTCTCAATGAGTCGTGCCGCATCTTGAAATAGATCCACATAAGCTGTAAAATTCATAGGATCCCTCCGCTTGTACCCGGAAAAACCTAGTGACACATGATCATGTTCAAATTTATGTCAAATTTACTACATCATCACAAAACAAAACAAGCTGATGGACAACCTGGATGTTCTAAGCAAAGTTTTGATCAAACAAGTCTTCTCTTTCAGAAAAATTTGAGAAATACATAAAGGCATCACTGGGAGAGTAAGAAAGTGCATGGGGCTGTACAAAAGTGTGGCTCATCTGCAAATGAATAAAATAAATGTCATAACAGTTCAACATGACGCTTGCAACAAACATCCAGCTGTCCCAATCACAACATAACACCCCCTCCCCACCCACCCTTTGTTTCTTACCACTCCTAGTGTGAGGCATATTGGGTCCAGCCTTCCACCGGCTGTGTGACTATTGTTATGGATACTAACATTGCACATGTCTGTGGGCCGACCAGCTGCCACTGGGATGCAAAATTTTACCACCATGCACAACATTCTGCAGGGAAATGTGTATATATTCTATTGCCGCATTCAACATAGCAAGCAAATGGTAGAATATATTCTATTACATAATCACGAGGGTTAAGGCATTTTAGTAGCATAGTGACGATATTACACAAACTCACACTCACCATATCTGCGCCACGACCACCAGAGGGCTTCTTTATGCAGGAGTCCATGATTAGAAATGACGTGTGGATGAGACATGAGTCTGTTCCAGAGGTCCGTGGTCCCAGACTTGGCACAACCCAGGATGTGGAAGTAAGGTAAGCATTGCAGGGATGGCTTGCTCCCATCTGGACTAGGGGGACTTTTGTCGTACCAGCAGGGATTCTTCACATTTTTCAGGTAATCTGGTCTAGGCTGTAATAAAAGAAAGATGTCCAGTTGTAAATCCAGGCTTCCGTCCTCAAAATGATAAAGGTTATAAAAGAATTTGGATTACAAACTCACAATTCAGACCAAGCTACTGAGAACTGTTTAATCAGAAGTATTTGGATTTTCCTGGGTGCTCTAAAAAAAACACCAAAATAGTTGGGATTGTTGATATACTAATCAGGGAATTGTGATAGGCAGTGGGTCTTCTCATTTCCTTGAATAATGGCCTCTGAAAACAATATCTTCAGTCACTTATCTGATGGGCAAATCCTTAATGATAAGACTTCATTTCTTTATAGACAAATTCTGAACATTTTCTTAAAGACAATCTTTGAAATTTCTTAACGAAAATCTCTGAATTTTCTTAAAGACAATCTCTGAATTTTCTTATGAACAACTTCTTATCCTAGACCTCGAAAACCAACTTGTAAAGCAAGAACTTACAATGCAGAGAATATCTTCTACTTCTCCTTCCTGCAAGTTCCCCGTGCACTTGGGAGGTTGAGTCAATCTAGGCAACATAGTCTTGTTACTCATCATGCCCGCTCTCAACAGTTGAATCTGACCCATCAGAAGCTGGGAGGAAAAAACAAAATGGTTTCTCATCTCAGCAAACTACATTTAGTGTGAGATGTCTCCCTTAAACCAGACAGAAGATACCTACAAGGAATTCCAAATCCCACACTGTCTGAACTGTGTCACTCCATTCATCCCTAGAAAATAACATCACCAAAATGTGCTTCAATTTAGTCGATAAGGGAGATTACCTGAACCCAAGGCATTTTTATTAATAGGCACTAACAATCAGCAGATTATAACTACTCACCACGGTAAAGCAGGTAGTTTCTGAAAATGTCTTATTTTCATACATTCAGGAGTAATGCATTAAAGAATTAGAGCAGACAATTTTACATTGAAAGAATCACCAAGCACTGTAGTATTCATATTAGGTTGAATTAGCACAGAATGATTTAACATAAAGTTTGCATGTTAACAATGGTATTTCTTAGTATTGCTAGATGTACATTAATTCTGCATTTTGAACACTGGTGAGGGTGCATCCAGCACTGATGCACTTATGTAATTCTTGCAATGGTAAGAGATACTATCAAGTAAGTTCTCAAATGTCCCCTAGAGCAGCAGCCCTATTCAGGGATGGGAACGCTTTACGGTGTGTCACCGTGGCATGCCATATTCTCTTAAAACACTCTTACAGCCACTGATGAGCGGAACCAAAGATGACCATAGGTAAGTGAGTTCTCATGTGAGGATAGTGCCCATGGACGAGATCAGAAACAACAGGATGTAGCAAGTTTATGAGAAATCATTACGCGGCCTTTTCCTACTTATAAAACGGTAGCATGCAATCTTATTATTCTCCTGCCACATTTGTGCAGATAGCTAGGCTGGACATCAATATCGATAATGTTTTATTTGAAAAAAAAACAGATAATGATGATTTTATCACACATCTGCAACATCACTTTATGTCTTTTAGAATCCACAATCACAAAGTCAATTCATAATGTATTTCTATATAGCCCTGTCCATCTCATCCCAGCAATAATTCATGGTTATTAATATTTTATTTTGAAGTAAAAGTATAGATTGATAATGGTCACTGCTATTCAGTAGTACAAAATGTAGTTTACTGATGTAAGCATATAAAGTTTCATTACAAAAGTGAAAAATAGGTGGGCAATCTGTAATACATAGCATTGTCAGAACATTCTATCCACCTATATCCAACTTGATATCAGCATCTGTTTGTGCCTAATCACTCCCAACCTGTTAAGGTAAGTAAATTCTTTAAAAGACAAAGTAATTTATGTTTCGGAAGTTTGCTAAAATACAATTAAGAAAGATAGTGAAGGGAAGTTTGCTAAAATACAATTCAGAAATTTGAGCTGAAATGGGCACCCTGTGGCAAGGAATTGAAGAAAATATCAGGAGAGGGAAGAGGGAGGGAGAAGAGAGAGAATCTTCAGGGGGAGGGAAAGGGGGGAGAGGTAGGAGGTGTGATGTGATAGAGAGAGAGTGATATCACCAGTAACATCATGATTTGAGGGTTACTTCTTGAAAGTGTGGGTGTCTGCTGGATGAGAAAGTGGTAGATGAATGGAAATAGTGTACATGAGGAATATGTAGGCGTTTTTTGCAGTGTATGGTATTCATGTGATAATGTACCATATTGTGAAATGATGTTGGCCTGTGGCCCAATAAAACCTTTGAACTTGAACTGGAACTATAAAAATGCTCCCTTTCCATCTTGTACTGGTTAACAATTTGGGTATCACTTCTGATTTCTCAATGAGTTGAATTATGTGAATTTATGGCAAACTGTCCACTCATGGCTGTTAAGTAGTGCAATTTGTCATTAAGGGCAAGTGCGGCACCTTGTAGGGGTAAAATTGGGTAAAATTGTGTAAAATGAGTTTAAGGCAGTTTCTTAAATAGCGACATGTCCTTTATCGAACCCTGAAGTTATTTTATGATACCTGTCTCAAAAAGTGTATTTTGATGCAAAAGGAAATGATCACCCTTTCTCAAATACTTTGTCGTCAATTATCTCAAAATCACAGTTTTCATCACTCTATCCCTTCGATCTGACTTTTTTCTGGTCCAATTTACTTAAAATTTTGCACAACAACTCTCCAAGCCCCTGTTTTGAGAATGTCGTGGGCTTTTTTCGATATCTTCTGTTTTTGTTTGATTTTTTTTTTAATTAAAAAAAATTTTCAATGTTTTTTTTATGACATTTTAAAAAAAATTATAAAAAAAAAACTATCCAAGAAATCAAAAAAAGCCCGTGACATTCTATTTTAAATAAAGTGATCTTTCAAATGGAAAAAAAAACCCAGCATCCTACAATCTATTGTTCTCCAGATTGAAGGGTTCAAAGTTATGCAAAAGCCATCCATATTTTCCAATATGGCTGCCAAACAACTGGCATTTCCATAGCAACGAAGGGAGGAAATTGCGAAAAAAAAAACCCTTTATCTTCCTTCCTGGCCCTACGTGACCCATTTTTCACCCCAAAATGACAAAGTCCCCTGTATTAATGAAATTCACCTAGTTCTGCCGCACGTGCCTTTAACACTGAAGAACCTATTGTATGTAATACCTGTTTGTGAAAGGCAGGTGTGGACGTCTCGTTGGCTGATCTGTACTTGGCCAGAAGATCTATCACATCCAAAACCTGCTTTGAATCCACCCCATCGAGCGACAGTATATCCTCTTCCTCTTCCTCTTTCCTTCTCTTCTTTCCCATCCTCCATCCCTTTTTCTTCCTGGAAAATAAGCTTACAGCTCTGCCTCCACTCTTGAGCTGCTCACCTCGCCCTCTGTAAGTCATTTCATAGTGAGTAGGTAAGAAGTAAGTCATTTCATTATAATAAAGAACAGGCTCAAGTCTTTTCTAAATGACTAGAAAATCTGACAGAACTAACACCTCTTTGCTTGAGATAAATAGGATGTTATTTAAAGTTCCATTTTTTACTGATGTATTCGTTGGCGGTGTCTTGGTAAAAAATATCAAAGATCTTTATCTTTATCAGTGTCAAACATGTAACACAGAAGATCAAAAGTTTTGATAATCTCCATTTATGTCAAACATGCGGTATTGATCAAATACTAAGCATAATTGGTTACTGATGGAGAATAGTGTTATTCATGTAGATTATATTCGGGGCACTGTTACTTGGGACTAAGATGGCGAATGGTTTTATCTGAGGTATACCTGCTTCTAAGCATATGCCTTGCAGCATGTCAGAATCAGGATAATGTTGCTAGACAAGAACAGAGATAACATGCTCTAAAGTGATCTGGGCTATGTGGTATCATAATTTTATTTATTGTGGAGATCAACAGTAAAATCATTTCTCATCTTAAACCTATTAATTTTGCTCACAAGTGGTGATTAATAACTGTGGACAAATCTGAGTTTCTTGTGAGGCAAATTAGATTACTTTTCTAGTGGAAAATTCTTCTTCAGTTTTGATTTTCTGAGAATTTTTTTTTAGATTGCATGAAAGCCACTTCAAATCAAACTCAGGCCAGAAAAATATTCATAAAAAAATATGACTTTATTTACCCTGTAGGGAAATTGTGTTAAAATGTTATACAAACACATAGAACAAGACACATCATACATGTAAATACATAATATTACAAATGAAAATAACAAATGAAATACACAACAAAGTCATTGCTGTTGCCAGCTGTGCAGTGCCCTGGTCCCCCCAGCTCTAAGGCCAGGGTCTCATTTACACCTGAGTTAAGTGATAAATTTGAAGCGAAGTATCTTTCTCAAGGACACTACAACTTAAGCTGCCCATCTCGCAAGTCAAACACATAAACCAAAGACTTGATAGTTTCAGTTTCTGACTCACAAACAGGACGGCCAAGCTGCCTCAAATACTAACTCAAAAAATGTTTTCATCTAATGAAAGTACAGACATGAGATAATCCCATCATATCAATAACTTGATTTGGTGAAAAAAAACCCAGCTTAACTCTGGTAGCGCAAGCAACTCAGGTCCAGCCTCCCGCTAGCTGGATGACTATTGTTTAGGACAAGGACCATTGCACATGTCTGTCAGCCAATCAGCTGACACTGAGCTGCAAAATTCAACGACAATGCCCAACACTTAGCAAGGAGATGCATATCTATTTATATTGCTACATTCAAGCGTAGCGAGTGGACGGTAGAAATAATTCTATCACAACATAATGAGGGACAAGACATTTTGACTGGCTGCAAGACATTCAATGCCTTAAAGAAAAGTTGCATCATCTTACAGACCATGTTAAATCATACGCTACCCTGTTATTCCAATAAAACAGTCTTTCAAGTGTCTGTCAACATGATATAATGCCTTTGCCTGCCCCAAACAATCTACAGAATTACATTATGCTAAGTCCATATTCTTACACCTACTGCACCTGTGGCATAAGCTTACTTCATATATGTTCTACCTGCAAGGTCAAGCTGTCTAACCAGTACTCTGAGGATAGGTGATAAGACGTCTGTATGAATCTTTGAATTCCGCTGTAAATGGCAGCTGTGTCAAACAAAATCATGCCGAGGCAATAAATATGCAGAATACTTTACCTGGTATACACGGTCAAACTTCACTTTTGAATTTGGATTACCAAAACCTTAATTGAAAGCTGATGACACTGTCAGACAAAAGTGTCTGTAGTTGCTGGAACTTCAGTAACGTTATCATTTTTTTTTGCAACAAGCCACTGCTGTTCGGGTAAGGGGAATAACTCTACATGAAAGGGCAAATCCCACTCACTCTAGCTATTTTTACTGCGTCATATTACACATACATGCGGCAACAGAACGATGCTCTTTCTTCACCAGATTGTCTCAGTATGCATCATAGATAATTTTCAGAGGAAAAAAGTACCGGAAAACAGAAAATTTTGACGTGCGTGTCCACATTCAAATGTTTTTGTTTCTCACTTACAGTATGTGTCCTGGTTCTGCATCTTCAAGCCTGTACTCCAGTAAATGACCTTGTCCATTGGTGGCTTTGCCCAGCTCGGCGACATTCACTTTCACGACTCCTCGGGAGTACAAGTAGGTCATCAAAACAAAGGTAGAGACCACAAACACCAGGATGATGGAGAAGGCCAGGCGATGGCTGTAGCGACAGTGTGTCATCAGTCGCCATGGAGACATGGACAGCAGATATCGGAGACGCTTTTTCAGGTATCGGATGACTAGAGAGGAAGAAATGGTCGGCATTAGAAAACAATATTTACATCAAAGTTAAGAAATCAAAGAGTGATACTTCCTATCTACAGACCTCACAAAGACAAAGTCCTCTTCTTCTATATTCCCAGGTGCGAGCTTAAGAGTAAAGAGACACGAAATTGTAGTTTGCAGAGAGCAAATTAACACAAAATTTTCAGGGGAAGATATCATAATCTTATCATTATGTTTACCGACGCATCATCTTATTCCTCAAATCAGGTCAATCACAAATATCACCAACTTCCTTTCATTGCACTTCCTTAGGGAAATGGAAAAAGCTGCATGTTAGAAAGAGGTGTCATTATCCACTGTTTTTAAAAACGAATACGGTATTTCGTAATGTTCAGAATTTAAGGAAAATTCAAATGATACCATCCAATTTCATGTACAATCTCAAATACATGTATTTTCATGAATGAAACAATTCTTGTGATGAACTAGGTCACTTTATGTGAAAACGTTGGAAATATTCAATCCTGTCTTTTTCTCATAAACTTCAGTTTTGTTGAATATGACATTAAATTATTATTGGAGAACGGATAACGCATACATCATGGGACCCACCAAAGGAAATATTTTTCAACCATACACTTACCCTTAAGAAGAAGAAAAACTGGGACCAAAAATACTGTATTCACTGTCAATCTTTATTATGTACTTAGCTTGTCCGTATGAAGTGTGCTCTTCTGTACTTTATATTCCATTGAGACAGTATTTTGAGTGTTTCAGTGCTTTACCTCTTGATACTCTAAGAGAACTGGTCCACACCATGGTGGGCATGACTCCTAGAGGCTTGTGACACCCATTAGAGGGACAAATCACCCATTGTGTACAAGCCAATTAATCCGCTAATATATAAAATCCCCTTTTTGGGGGCCCTGCCAGCCAGTGTCCGAGTGCAGAAATGTGTAAAATGATCTGATCTAAATAAAGCATCTAATTTTAAAGTTTCAGGTACAATTTGAGCCTTCTAGATATAAAAATAAAGTGTGCAGGCCTATGTATTCGCACGCGGTCAAAACCAGCCAAATGAAAAATTGGGGACCAAATCAGAATTCGGGGTGACCTTTTTCGAAACACATTTGTGAAAAATTTTAGGCATTGACCCCTTTTTTCTTCCTGTTAAAAGATCCAGCAAAAGAAGTACTTTAAACTCCATGGAAGAAATTTCCTGAAATCACAGTGGTATATTATGTAGAATAACACAATAGGACCAAAAGAAGAAAAAACAATAAAAGTCAAAGACCTAAATGTCTTTGTGTTGTGTTTTCTTTTACCTGCAAAAAGCTGGAGAACTGAACCCATAACTTCTCGTTGTGCTGGCAAACAAAGCTTGTCCGAATTAAGTGTGCTCCTCTGAACTTTTTATTCCACTGGAATATTATGTTATGTGTTTCAGTTCTTTATTTTCTGATATTCTGAGAGAACTGGTCCACACCATGGTGGTCTTGACTCATAGATGTCTTTATGTTGTTTTTCCTTTACCTGGAGAAACTGGAGAACTAAACCCTCAACTTCTCGTTGTGCTCGGTCTTACGTTTTAATAAAAGTTTGCCCTTTGGGCTTCCTTGGCATCACTCACAATACATTAATATACGTAAATATACGTCTTAATTTGTATCCGGCTTCAAAGAAGAGAGAACACCATATAATCTCTTTTCTCATCTCAAGAATTTTTTTTTTTATTAAGAAGGGAATCACACAAATTAGCTCATCTCCTTTCAGGCAGAAGGTCACTCACTCCAGTGATGTGTCTAGTGAATGTTGTCACCGGTGGCACTACATTCTTTTGGGGTCGCATTATTGTTGTTAATAGAGATTGCCCACACTTTCTTTACACTATTGAGTAACCAGGTGCAATGGTATTGATGAGCACCATAGCTGATTTCCAGTGTTAAGATCTCTCTCTCTCTGTGTGTGTGTGTGTGTGTGTGTGTGTGTGTGTGTGTGTGTGTGTGTGCGTGCGTGTGTGTTTGTGTATGTGTGTGTGTGTACGCACGCTTCTGTCCGTGAGAAAATTCAAATGAAGAAGGTATATATGTATTGGGCAATTCTGAGCAAACTCATTAATTCCGTGTGGAAAATAAAAAAGAGTGACAGAATAGTGAGATTTGGAGCGACAGAGTAAGAGTTCATGGCGTTTTTGAATTGTAATGTTCTTTATATTGTAACCTCTTCTACATGTTCTGTAAATACGTCGGAATTGACGGTAGTGCCTATAATTAACATTGAATATGAGAAGAGCTGAAAAAAATCTGTAGTATTACTACTAGTAATGGTTCAAAACTATTCAAAACTGTGTTTTATATTGCTAATAAATGAGAAGAGGAGGCCTCATCACTGTGTCAGTTTGATAGACTGATCCAGGCCTCACTAACAAGTTTAACAAGTTTATAAGGAATAAGCCCAGACCACAAAATAATGTGATACGTGGGCAAAATACAATATTATATGCAACGGGACAGCACATGGACAGTTGAAAACTATGACTACTAACTTCACACAGGTTCGCAATGTACTGGTACAAAGGCCGAAGCCCTCACCGCTCGAGAGACCTCGCAATGAGTGCTCAGTGAGAGCTTCCAAACTTCTTCTTAGGTCTAAACCTCGACTGAGATCAGTGCATCAAACAGAAGCGATAAGGAGGATTCCTCGTTTCAGCACATTCTTCATTGTCTGTTGGACTCGAGTGAATGAACCAAAATGAAAATGAAAAATAATGAAAATGAAAAATGAAAAAAAAATGAAAATGAAAATACGACTTTTACTTACATTGTAGATGGGTAATGATGGAGGAGAAGGGAAGATTAGATTAGTTCCACAACTGCAAAAAATGACATTTCGCCTCAAGATCCCGAATTCCAATATACATTTGATGCAAAGTCAAAGTATTATATACTACACATTAGGGGGAAAGGGGGAAGCAGCGAGTAGATGGATTAGAAAGAGGATGAGAGTTCAGTGGTTGAAGGAAAGGGTCTTGGGGGAGGTNGGGGGGGGGGGGGGATGAAGAGAGTGGGGCAGAGCACTGGTGCTGAAAAGAGGTCACAGGTGGCCATTATGAGGAGTAAATTTCAAAACTGGGCTGAAATATGACCAAAAAAAAACAAAACGCTTCTCACTTCCAAGATTTTCCGTCTCATTGTATAGTGGTCGCCAACCTTTGTCTTTCAATTTCATTGTTCATCAAAATTTCATAAAGTCTGGTTTGTTTGGTTTTTTTTTCCTTCTTCCTCTATGGATGAACATCCCTCTCCCTCGCATGTTTCTGCCTCCAGACCACATCTTATTTTTTTTTTTTTTAATGGTTTTAACCTCATCTCTGCACGCTAATCTGGGGAAATTATATTTAAGTCCTTATTCAATTACTTGGCCAGGGAGAACAGATGAATACAACATAATTTTACACTGTACAACTGTCTATTACTTTTAGACATTAACGTCGCTGTCTCTTTCCGTTTCTCTCTGTCTCACTAGCTTTCTCTCTCTCTATCTCACACACTTTCTCTCTCTCTCTCTCTCTCTCTCTCTCTCTCTCTCTCTC
>JAWQUT010000445.1:333951-353311 GCA_033807755.1 Ellobium chinense
TGTGTGTGTGTGTGTGTGTGTGTGTGTGTGTGTGTGTGTGTGTGTGTGTGTGTGTGTGTGTGTGTGTGTGTGTGTGTGTGTGTGTGTGTTTTGTTTTGTTTTTTAGAGAAGGCGGGGGTGAAGGAGCGGGGAAAAAGAGAAAGATGGGTAAATGAGAAATGTCTAATAATGAAGATGGTATATATGTATTGGAAAAATGCAAGCAAACTCATAAATTCCGAGTGGAAAATAGAAAAACGTGACAGAACAGTGAGATTTGGAGCGACAGAATCAGAGTTCATGATTATTTTGAATTGTTTTTGTTACTTGTATTGTATCATTTTCTACATATTCTGTAAATACGTTGGAATTGGTCGCAGTGCCTATAATAAACATTGAATCTGTGAAGAGCTGAAAAAAATCTGTAGTAATGGTTCAAAACTGTGTTTTATATTGCTAATAAATGAGAAAAGGTGTCAGTTTGATGGATTTATCCAAGCCTTGGTAACACGTTTAACAAGTTGATTAGGAATAAGCCCAGACCACAAAATAATGTGATACGTGGGCAAAATACAATATATGCAACGGGACAGCACATGAACAGTTGAAGCACTATGAAGCACTATAACTACTAACTTCACACATGTTCACAATGAGTGCCGCGTCCAGGATGAACAGTCCTCTCCCTCGCATTTTTCTGCCTCCAGACCAAATATTAATGTTTTATGGTTTTAACCTCGTCCCTACAGGCTAATCTGGGGCAATTTACTTGAGTCCTTACTCAATTACTTGGCCGGGGAGAATAGATGAATACAACATAATTTTATACTGTACAACTGTCTCTTACATTTAGACATTGACATCGTTGTCTCTTTCTCTTTGTCTCACTATCTCTGTCTCTCTGTCCCACTAACTTTCTCTCTCCTTCTCTCTCTCTCTCTCTCTCCCTCTCTCCCCCCCTCTCTCTCTCTCTCTCTCTCTCTCTCTCACTCACTCACTCACTCACTCACTCACTCACTCACTCACTCTCTCTCCCATCTATGTTAACAGCTACAACTTTCACAAATATACAAAAACCAACAACCCTCCCCACCTCCCTGTCAGAAAGGGAACTAACACTCGTGTCACTTCAACTGTCATTATCACTCAAACTATAATTATACTACTATCCCACATGTAAGTTTGAAACTTCACGCCAGTATTGGCTTGGGGGGTGGATGACTTACAAAAATATGATACTATCACTCGTGAGTCACGTTCATATTGATTTGTTGTCAAGTTGAAAATCAACAATAACGTCATGAATAGGATCCAATCGTTACGATCATGGAGCAGCATGCAGATTAAACATGCTCACTCAGTTATGCTTCCTCCTCCCCCTCCCCCCTACCTCCCCCCACACCTCATTTTCCAATAATCTTGTGGATACAAGCCAATTACCCAACTCTCTAGTGAAAAGGAAAGTGCACGGGAACCCGTTTATAACAGTCATGATCGTCAGGGGAATTCTGCTTTAATGGGAATATTCTCCATCCCCATTCCTCCCATTTCCGTGTTTTTGGTTTTGTTGTTGTTTTTTTTTTGTACAAGTAAAAATGTTTACATCATGGGATCCTTTGCTGGAATGGCCATTGGGAGTTTGCTGCCATTGCGTGGGCGAAATAAAAATACACTACATGTAACATGTATTCGTTTCTGTGGAAGTGACTAACCAAAGAAAAATATCCTCAATATGACAGACTACATAATAATAATAATAGTAATGCGGTTATCAAGTCGCGTATCCAGGCGAATGCCTGCTCATGCGACCTCATACTATTTTTACCCTGGCAGGCTTGATCACTCTGGGACTTTCTCAACTCCCTGGGGCATACAGTGACGCTGCCATTTATAGGCGCTGATCACTAGCATTCTGACAATATATTTCACTGCCTGTAGCCAAGTACCCATTTTACAAACGGGTGGACTGAGGAAAATATGAATGAAATGCTTTCCCATCTTTATGAAAACCTCTGTGGCACCACGCCCAGCATTTGCTTAATTAACACCCAGTCTCAACACTCCAAACCTGAACCATGTATCTTCTACGCTCTTGAAATCAACAACCATTGACTACGTACACGTGAATACTATCCGAAGTACGTTCGACAGCAAGCGGCCCGCGGCGTCCAAAACAGACCATGAAATTAAGTACCCTGCTCTTCCTTGCACAACCAGAGAGCTGAAAATTCTTGAACAAAGTGCTGGAAATTTCTCAGTTCCAATGTGGTATGTACAATAGGCTGCCACACGGAACCACCCCCAGAGTGACAGTGCTGTTTTCAGACACCACTCTCTCACTTCGTGACCCCGAACTGCCCCGCAAAAAGCCGCAACAAAAGCGTCACCGATCTCGCGGATGTAGACACAAGTTTGAACGCCGACCACGAAGAGTGAGTGTCCCCGGTATAAAAAGGTCGCTCCTGCCCAACGGGCAGCATGGCTGAGTCTTTGGGCAAATTCGAGAAGTGAGAACGGGACAGCTGGTAAAGCTCCGGTACGGACAAGATTGTCCATATGTGAAATCTTCAACGAAAGGTAACGGCTGATATGACCGTACAGGATGAAGGTAGCATGAAATCCACGACGCAGCAGGTAGACGCACGTCTCGGGAGTCCTTCCCACCAAAGTTCCGAAACGCGTCCAGTACCCCTGAGCGCATCCCTGTAAGCTCTCAGATAGGAATCTCATCACCATCTGACCAGCTCCCATACCATAATGAGACATGACTTCCAGAAACCATGCGAGAATGATTCTGATACTGGTCATGGCTATCAATATCCATAATAGCGTGCCTCTTGCGGCTGCGGCCATCATGTCGTAAAGTTCGACAGTTCGTTCATCCTGTTCTATATCAACACAAACGTCCTTCGCCATTTTTGCCCGCAAATCACGATTTTATGCTACAACGTTACTGAGAATCTGCGGGGGGCAAAGTATTGTGCAGTTATCACCAGAGCAGAAGAGGGTTTCCCAGACCTAAAGTTGCAGCATTGAAACGGTTGCTGAACATAAGCTTTCGAGAAAGAGACCTTGTGGCTCTGTTTCGGCAATAATGATCAGCTACTGGAGCTAGGCTGACAATCCTCTATGAATCTCACTCCCATCTTTCTGTTGGAGTATGTAGTTTGGTCTCCAACACTGATGCGCGCTGAATGAGACACTACGTAATCCATTATCGACACAGCGCCTGTGTACTGGAAGCATGGTCTTGATTTGTCATGCTTTGTCCAGAAGTTCTGAGCCTGTTAAAAACAATTATGTCACTTTTTTACCACCTAGGCCATATCAAATCATGCCTGGAGAATACTAGCTTTGTTACGTTGCACGCACAATCACTGAGCTATAATTGTAGCTCCAAGATTAACATTTGTGTATTACACAGTCTACCCTTCCTATGCACTCTGCTGGAAGAGATCAGCACAAGATGATTTTATCATGCACATCTGAAAACCCTTAAACTTTTCTTCACATGTATCTGTTCTAAGCTAGCGATTCTTTGCCTCTAACAAAACCACGACCGCTACAACTTATTAAAAACACAATACTAGACAGATGACGAAAGGAGGGAATACACAAGGTCGGTAAGACGTTTCAACGGCGCAGTAAATTACTCAATATCACCCGTGGATGACACATCAAAAGTTTCTGGGCTTAGCTAGAAAATCAAATTTACAACACAGAAAGCCATTATAGTAGATGTAATGTTTCTCAAAATGGAAGACACCATGTTCTTGTATTTTCCACATAGCTTTTTTCGTGTCAAGCTCGAAACTGTCTCTTGCGTTCAGTGAAAGTTTTATCCGTCAACTGACACTTTCTTAGTGAATCTGAAGTATAATCATAGTAAGAAGTGGCTATAGAGAAACCGGCCGATTGTGTGGGACTTACAGGCTATGTGCATTATAGTATAACCATGCCTGCCTTTTGACCAAATGCAAAAAAAGTGTAGAGACTGCAGACGGGTGTAAATAGTAGTTGTGTAAATAGTGGAAACTGATCCCGTTATACAAATGAAATAAAACAGTTTAATTAAATAATTACTAAAAATCTTATGGTACAGTTTTTTGACCAAAACCAAAGATACATCAGGTTATGAATTATTTTTCTTGCCCTTAGAAACACTCAGTTTTGTATAAAGCATAAGCCCCCTTGCATAATCACGGGATGTTTGAGACATGCCAGGGAATTAATCATTATCTAACTCTTCAATGCCCTCGATCTAAATGACACAGATGTTAAGTTCTTCTCCGTTGTCACCGGAAGTTAGAGACATACAAGGAAGTTAATCATCTCTTCATATCATTCTGTCAAAGAGGTACGCACTCGTGCATATCTACCGGAAGGACAACTCTTCCATACCTCCAGTCAGCTGCAGAAATCGACGACGGGTTCACGAACAAGGAACAGTTTGAGAATCATCGTGTCAGATAAGGGTCATAAATTGTTATCGATCTCAGTTTGGATTTTTTTTTCTTTTTTTTTTTTTAAACAACACGTCTTCAAACTATTTTTGCCCTCAAAAATATAATACGCGATATTGGCTGAAATGTCAAAGTTAAGTCAACTCGACTGGACCACGAGCACAGGCGCATCCTTGAGCTCAGGTGTTTTTTTATTTTTTTGAGTCTCAGAGGAAATGACGTTATCCGTCACGAGACGAGCGAAATGCCGAGCAAACCCTGTTTTTAGTGAATGACAAAAACAAAAAACAAAGCAAGTGGTGTTCCATGCTTGCCAGATGAGTGCGTAACACCACAGCCTCTGAAACCATGAGTTGCCAGCTTGGCTTATGAGGCCAAATTCTCCAGTACGTTTGACCACAATAAATTTTGCGGTAAGAGGCGCAATATTACTGTGAGTACATGTGCTATGTTAGCTGAAGTATGTGTAGATGTGGACAGATGACTTGTTTCACAGATTCAGATTTAGATCCATAAGTTTAGGCCTATGTAGGTCAAAGACGTAGTTGCCTAAAATTTGAGATCATTGAATAATTATAGATCCACCCGCAGATTTGTGTATTAATCAGCTAGTACTATAGTGGCCCTTACTTAAGAATATATCATATCAGACAGTCGTGACAGATTCTTTACACCAAATATCTGGGTTTTTCAATTTGATTTACATATGTATATTAGGTTCGTGATCAGAGATACCGCTTCTCTGCTAGAGAGAAACCAGATGGCTGCGATTAATGCGGAAGAGACAGAAAACAATGCACTGACTAGTGCACTGACTGGTACTTGCTATATTTACATCTTTGGCTCATTCACTGAATCTTGCTATATCTTCTCCTGGCACAGGACCGTTGAAAAGATGTTCCATTGGTAAATCATACACAAACCACCCCACAGTTACCGGCTCTCATTCTGGGAAGGCAAAACTGATTTATCGACTGTGCACTTCGGGACAAAGACATGCCCTTTATTGCATTTAACGTCATAAACTTCGCCTTCTACAGGTGTGAATGGGTGAGTCAAAACTAGCTGACGGTGAGCACATCTGCCTGCTGAGAACTGGCTCGCCATCTGTGCTGGCCAACACGAACCAGTCCACGGCCAAGGAGTGACTTCACTGGTAGAAGAATTATAGCGGTATCCTGATAACACTATAGAAAGTTCAGTTGACAAAAGAAGTTAAATTAGAACTGTGTATCTTATTAAGATAAGATAAGATAAGATAAGATAAGATAAGATAAGATAAGATAAGATAAGATAAGAAAAGATAAGATAAGATAAGGTACGTGTACTCATCCACAAGGGAAATGTGTCTTTGTTACAGTGATTACAATGAATATGTTTACAGAATACATAAAGAGAGATACTCCCATGAATACATGGACTTGCACACACTGTCTTTATCTCTCTCCCTCACGCACCCGCCCACCCACATACCCACACACATCTCTTTTAAGAGTGTTGCAAATGGAATTGAAAAATGTGAAATGTTTCAGTGTGTAAGCCATACAGGATGGTTAAAAGTGACTGGGTGAGTATGACAATGAATGATATTGGAATTTTTTTTAAAAAATGTTTATAATTTGCAGTCCTTTTACAAGATATGTGCGTAAAATATAGCATTACAAAGCGAAAAAAAAATCCGTTCATAGTAACGATAAAGGCATATATATCTGTCCGTGCGGAAAATTGCATTTCAAACCCCCAAAATCTGCACTAAGAATGTCAACATTTGTATGCAAATAGTGGTAAAAAATGCATTAAAATTTGGCAAAAAAAAAATAGCTTCGTAACTTCATGATTGATATTTACCACCATGTTGCAAAAATGTAGAAATGGAACATTTTTTTTTTTTTTTTGGTTACTGTTCACGCAGTATTGCGACACTGGCAGAAAAGGTGCACTGTTTGGCCAAAATCAGCAAACTTCGCACGAAATTTGCAGAAACTGCTTAAATTTGCGGAAATTTGCAAAATTGCAACAAGGCCCCAAAAACGCTAAAATCTGCGATAATATACAATCGCCTTAAATAATGAAATCGTGGAGAGAACTAATATCAGCGTGCGCTCGCACGCACGCACACACACACACACACACACAAATAAGCATGTTTATAACCGTGTCTATGTTTACAGAAAATATCGGCTGGCATATTAATAAGAGGCACATCTCTCTAATCCACTTAAAAGTAAACACGCGCATACAAATATAACATGTACATCTACATTTATGTACAATGGAATCCCGCTGACACAACCGTGGCCCTTCCTTAGCAACCCCACTATATACATTCAACAATAACCATATATTAACGCATGATGGGCATCTCCAAAACCCTCGTCTTGTCTAAAAGACGGATGCTGGGCTGCCACTCTTGACTTTTGCAATTTCACTAGATTCTATGGCCAAATTTAACTACTTTTCACTAGACATTCTTTTTAAAATCCTCTGAAACTATGTTTGATAATGTACACATGTATGGCTTCGTGACAAAACGCTTTATCCACCCACCAAGCTGGCCTTTTTTTGTTTTTTTGCAGTTTATTTTGCCTACTGTAGGTAATAGTGGAAGTACTGTATTAAGTATACCTGCACATTTCCATTCCATGGAACTACACCCCTCCTACAATTTTTCATTATTATATTTCATCTTTCTTTCAAAGCATACTTAGTTATCTAGTCTTTCTTACCACGACGCCACCCTCCCCCTTTCTTCACTGGCGTTTACAGCATTCTGTCATAAAGCCCTTTACATATTACATTTTAGTGCCTATTCGTAACGTATAGGGGCAGAAGTAGAAGTATGAAATTAAGTACATTTACAACGAAAAAGGGACAACAAAAAATAATAACTTTTTTCTTTGAGTTGCACCGCGCAAACACCACAGGAGTCCTACTGACGTATGCATGTTTGGAATATACCTTTTTTAAATGGTATTTTAGGTGTAGTTTTAGAAAATATGTAAAGGGTCGGTACTTAGGATAATGGTTAGGCTGAGGCTATGATTTAGTAAGGTGATTCTTACTATTTTCTTTTTACTTTTAAATCGGTATTTCATATCATTATACTGTATTCCTAAACAGTGCGCTAATGTGCGAGAACAAATTATCATTTTTTTCTGTTTGTACTAGGTTACTCCATATTTTGCATTTCCTTCACTAGGTCACTAGAAAAAAACTCATTCTCACTATACGAGTGAAGAGTCACTAGATGTGGCAGCCCTGGGCGGGTGTGATAGCTTATCAGTCTTCACTGTGCGTAAATCTAAAATAGAAAAGACAAAAATAAATTCAATGCTGACACCGTCCTGGCAGGCATTACAGAGATGGTTGTTAATGTCGTGTAGCCTCTTGTGCCACCGCTTGGGGTGAAAATGCGAGCAAGCAACTGAAAGAATGGGAGATGTATGATGTTAGTCTATGGCCTAATAAAACCTTTGAACTGAATTGTATAAACAGAGAAAAGAGAGAGAGGTAGTGCAGTTGCCGCATTCACGCAGAAATTATGCGTAAACACGCATTTTCATTTTACTTAAACGCATTTTTTTTTTTTTTGAAACAGAACGGCCCAGCTCTTTAAAAGAATTACAGTATTTGAGTATACCAGGAAACACATAGGACGATGAAAGGAATCAGTTTTCAAACGCCTGGAGGGCCCAGGAACAAGTTTCAAGAATTCGTATGTCTATCCCTATCTATACTCAGACAAGATCTTCGTTTTGATTTGATTAATAAAATCATACTGTACTTGTGTGCCTCTTCGCATTTTCAAAATGATCTGACGCAAAATGATACGGTTCTTAAGTATCTAAAGAACATCAAAGCATATGCTTACGCAAAATAAGCATGTTAGGTTCGAACGTTAGGGGATGGAGAGATAGACAGATAGAGAAAGAGAAAGAAAAAGAGAGAGAGAGAGAGCGAGAGTCAAACGGAATCAGTGAACCAAAAAATATCACGCGAACCACTCGAACCATTCAAACATTTAGAAAAGTCACCACACCTGAATGCAGCATCCTTGATCTTTTGGCTGAGACCGATTTCGCCTCGAGTTTTTATATGACAGTATTTCATCAAATCATAAAAACACATCAATATACAGAAATAAAGAGGAGAAAAAGCAAAAAACAATCTAGGTTATTGAGAGGTTAGGGGGTCCGTTTCTAAACGTCTGTACAATTTCATTAAATGAACAATGCACAAAGGGCAGCAGTAATGCCCTAGAGGAAGCAATAAGAGAGATAGCCATCTCTGAATGATAGTTTGTCTATCGATCAGTTTTATTTTCCCCCTTCCCCGCCCCCTCGCCCATAACAAAACTTCAGCGTTTTCATAGTTGCAGTACAGAATACCATCATATTGCTGTTCAGACCTCTTAAGTATATTATCAACTAGATCTGAAGTTTTCTGATTTTCATGAACATATGCTTCTACTAGTTGATACTTCAACTACTTCTACGAATGGTACATAATTCATAGTGATCACCCGCACTGTTCCTCGTGTTGTTCATCATACCGGAGAATCAACTCAGAAAATGACGAACAGTAAAAACGAAGAACACCAATGTTGTTCAAACGCAGCATGGACCATGTTAACTCTCTACAAGTTATCTTCCATGAAGTGGCGCGCATTGTATTATATGTGACGTTGATTTTCTATGGGATGTTTGAGTTCAGTGGCTTCACCTGGCCAAATGTTGTGTGATTTGAGTGGCGTGGATTTGTTCAAGATGTCATGAGCATAAACTTATATATATATGATTTTATTTAAGGAACTAAGGAAATACCTCATCATTTGTATGATGTCTTCTGTTAAGCGCAGAGTAATCAGGGTTGGGGGTTTACAATGTTTCTGCCAGAAATTGGGAATGTGATGCCACCTCAAAAGGTGTACCTGACAAATTTTCCAAGGTGTCTGAGAGTGGTGTCTGAAAATAGCGCTGTCACCCTGGGGTTGGCTCCGTATGGCAGCCCATTGCACATATCACATTGGAACTGAGAAATTTCCAGCACTTTGTTCAACAATTGTCAGCTCTCTGGCTGTGCAAGAAAGAGCAGATACTAAATTTCATGGTCAGTTTTGGACGCCGGTGGACAAAGCTTACTTTACCAACCAGAAGTCCAAAATTTTTCTGGGAAATATATAAACGTTTCTGCTGCTTGGAGTATGGATTACCCTCAAACTGCCATGAGTGAATTTCGTTACATGAATAAGGAGGACATGGCGACACAAATATAGCATCAAATGGACATGTTCATAAACATGCGTTCTCAAAGCTGCAGTCCTTATTTTCTGGGATATCTCACATCAGAATCTGGTCATCAGTTATAATCAGATAGAGGGAGCTCATGGTCAGCTAAAGAACAGAGCAGTACCATTGTGGTCGGAGACTGAAGACAACAAACTCCAAAGGGCATCACAAATTCTCAAGTCCACTGGGGACAGGTAAGTAGAGTTTGATCACTTCTGCTGTAAATCAAGCTAGCTCTGTTTGAATAAAACTCCACAGGTACACAAGAAAAGTTACAATTCTGGGTAAGGAAAGTGAAGCTGTTTGTGTTCAAATTCTTTGCAGCTGTTTTTGGAAAGCGAATTTTGTGATTGAACAAAACCTGTGATTAAGCTGATTGTCATTAAGTTAAGCAGAGTCAACTGAGCATCTTTTTTTTTCTTTTTCAATTTTAATGAAATGTGTATTCCAGGAATATAAATTTTCACATCTAATATTTGTTGACGGAAGTAAAATGTGTTTGAGCGTATGTGAAGAGTGAGGTTGGGAAAAACAGAGAATCACTAAACATATGTATCCCCTTCCATGTCCATATTTTCCATGTGAACCTATGGACTAAATATGTCTGCTCTGTTGGACTGATTTTAACACTTGACCCAGAGTGTGAATATTCCAAAAAGAGACTAATACTTATCACAAATTTCAACTTCCATCCATAGGTTTTTTCTGTTATCAGGAAGAGTTACTATCACCACAGGCTTCATTCCAAAATAAGATTATACTAAACCCATACTGTGATCAGTAGTACAAAAATGAGAGGTTGATGGACAATGCCCTTGCCAGACCAAATCACTCACTCACTTTCAAACTTCCTGAGAAGCTAGTCTCTCCGCTGCTATTCATAGATATGAATCTTTAGTAATCCAGTATTTAGTGAAAGGTAATATCGTTTCTAAGTATCAATTTTTCAATTTCTGACCACTGTCTTGTTATAAGTGCCTCAGGAAAACATTTCATCCACATTTTTCTCAGTCTTAGTGATCAGCACCCCAAATGGCAACAGCTCTGTATACTTCTCAGGGAATTGAGAAAGACATAGAGTGATCGGGTCTGCTGGGATAATGATTGTAAAGTCGCATGAGCATGTATTAACCTGGATACCAGACTCATAAACAAACCACATTATTATCATTATATTTCAATACTTTTGAAGTAAGCAGAGACAGTTTGTAAAACTTGGATTGCCAGTTCTTGCAACAATGCAGAAAGTTAATGAAAATATCTGAGGGCATCAAATGGGATTTAAATGCCTGCCTTTGTACAATATTGAGTATCAGAATCAAAACAGAATCAATACTTAAAGCAAAAAGATTGACTACTGCAGTACCTAAAAATTCATTTATCTGTCTACCAATAGTGTTTGTTCTAGGTTATATGACTTGAGGGAGACATTTCCTCCAAGTCATAAACCTGGGAGGGAATTTGTAATATTTAATTCAATTTTATGATTTTCTAAAGTCTTGGAAACTCTGGCATTCAGCACAGCGAGAGAAATCCTTGCGCATGTGATTACACATATTTTGAAATTTATGGCGTGAATAAGATCATTGCCCAGTCTGTAGAAAATACTGCCACTGCTAGTGCTAGCATTCAGTAGAAAATTTACTGTCTGAATCTACCGGAAATATCATTCTAACTGAGAAAAGATAAAACTAAGCGCTCTTAGATAAAGCTCTATACTCTACTGCCTGAATACAGGCAGGTCAGATATGTGCTGCTCTTTTGATCCACTTGCAATACTATATAAGGATGTCCTTGTTGACAAAATGCAAGTGTAGGATGTGAGACAACCTATAACAGGCTTGATTTAGATCTTCTACAGTGGATCTTGGTAATAAAGGAATGGTCAGCACTTTCAAAGTTTTACTGTTATTGCTGTGCCTCATTCTAGAACTTGGGTATGAAGACAAGAGAAATAATGTGAACTCACAGTGAACTGTATTCTCGAAGTTCATGTACAGGCAGAGTTTGAGTTGGTGTGATTAAATACAATCAGCACTGATGTCACATGCGACATTTTAGGGAACCAGCCTCTATACACTAAGTGAAATGATTCTGAGTCGCACAAAGGGAAGACTGTAACAACTGGGATTACCTTCTTCCAGTCCCGTTATTAAAAGGCTATTAACAAAGGATTTCCGAGCATGCCTTATAGCCAACACGAGGGAAAAATCATTATGGTCACTCTGTGGAGATCGAACCTAGGTCCTCTCACATGGTAATGCTGTAGTGTAATCCCTCACTGAATCCTTTCAGCCAATGCACACAGTTAATGGTTAGACTGTTTTGTTCATGTCTTTTATAAATTATAGTGAGTGAAATGTACTGCTTTGTATGTAGATATTGTTAATAAAAAATCAGACCTGGAAATGAAATCTAAAACAAAATGAACTGTATTAATATTAGACTTGTCATGAGAGAATGTCTGCACAATTGTGCTGTGGATCCATTTTTTTAGATTAACAAAATCATGAAATTAAGCTTAGCCAGTTACAAATGGCCGCTTGTTCTCGTATTATCTCCAGCTCAACATCTTCAAAGCAGTGTCTCAGAATGGACTGATGAGTTGACACTGTTATTTGGTTATCTGAAATCTTAGAAAAGGTTGGAAAATTTGCCACAGTTAGTAGAAGGATTTATTGGTGTTGTTTATATTTTAAAATGTAAGGCATGAGAGTCACATTTGGAAATCTTCCGCTATTTTAACAATAACAAAGAAGAGGAGGAAACAGGCTAAGACTATGTCGCATACAACCTGGTTCTGTCACAACCGTGCCTGTTATCTTCCACTGTGACTGAACATCTAGGTCTAGTCTAGTCTAGCTTTGATCTAGTCTAGTCTAGAATAGTTATAGTAAGTCTAGACTAGTCTAGAGACTGTCAAACAGCTGTCTACTCACCTAAATCTGTAGCCATGCAAATGAGTTTTTTACAGTGAAGGGCTGCATGCAAAATTACATTGCATGAACTGCAAACACTACCCGTCCTTATCTATTTAGGTTCAGGAATGATTGAAGATGAGAAAACGACAAAACTTCCAAAGGATAAGAGGGGAGAGAGGTAGACTCTCTAGAAGCAGTCGTCTAGCTCTTAGTTGGTCTATAATTCTTACCTGCCACTGTGATATTTACGAACGAAACCCTTCCAACACTAATGCAATCAGCTCACAAGCCAGAGCAGCCAATCCACGTAGGCTGTGTCGATGCAGAACTCAATTTCATATGCATAAATTGTGATAGTCAATTAGCCTAGGAATGACAAATCTGATCTATGAAACCGTGTAGGCCTTTTAATTTTTCTGTTTTCATTTTGTTAAAATCAAATGACCTAGCCGGAAGTGAATTCAGGTTACTTCCCCTGTTTTGGCATGGTCAATTACAAAATGTGAAAACCAGGGGGTAATAGGGCAGTATGAACTCTGGATAGCAAAGATTAGAATAAGAAAAAATCCGGATTTGACGTTACCAAATTTTTAACTGATTTTATGAATAGTATTTTTATGAAATTAACTGACCAATGAGGTATTTTGTAGATAAAAAATAATAATGGGAGACAAGAAAGTGTCCTGCTACCCTCCATGTTTTAACAATAGAATGATCTGATTGGCAAAGTTGAAGCATTCCATCATGTCTGCCTCATGGAACGAATGAAGGGACAGTCAACAGGAACGTTCGAGTTCGTGGTACATGTCACATAAAATATTATTGGATGTGATAATATCTTTATACAGTGATTCGATGATTTCTTTTGAACATGGGATCGGGATCGAGTAAAGCAGGGAGCCAGGCTCCCCAAAAATCACGAAATACTGCCCCACAGAAACCTGTTGCTAATGTAAATAAACAAGAGAACGTGCAAGTGCAGCCGGTGGAGAGTTCTAACAACGCAACTACTGTCGTCACTCAGTCAGATTACAACCGCCTTGGATCACGCAGTCCAATCAAACCAATCGAGACAAATAAAAGAGACTCCAAATTTGATACAAAAGAAACTAAAAAAGATAAGAAAGAAAAGCTGAAAAAAAACAACTCAGTTTCAACCCTTCAGAGCAACCCAAGCCAACTTCAGTTTGAAGATGACTCTGATTTTGAAAATGATATTGATGAAGTGTTGAAAATTCCAGTAGCAAATGACAATTCAAGGCAAAGCCGAGATAGAGAAAAAAAGAATAACAAGGACAAGAACAAGGAGAATATTGATTACGATGGGGCACATGACTATAACAGATTTCCGAGGAATGTATCCACTGAAAGGAGTGAGGAGCTCCCTGAAACATATGCTCAGCGTTTACAGCGCCAGCAGTACAAGCTTCAACAGAACATGCTCCTGCGTGAGAAGACAATTGTGCGGAATCCAAAAGAATGGCAGCTAGAGGACGAAAATGATGATGATATGGACATGGTAACTTTTATTTTCATTATTCTTTCTTTTAATGTAAACATACTAGTCTAGGAGCATTGAATTCGTAATTCAGCATTTTAGATCACTTTTGTTTCTGGAGTGATACATTTTTAATATCAGTTGAAACCGAAATTACAGTTTATTTACTAAATGGGCCTTTTAAAAAAGGCAACTTCTTTGCATAGCAAAGTTTGAGTTTTGTTATATAATATAAACTACTAAACTATTTTTGAAATGGTTCTTACTCATTTTTTATTTAGAAGTATGGGGATAGCTTGATTGTTTCAGCATCATTTAATATTTAATACTCACTGAATTATGTTCCTTTTCAAACTGTCATTGCAGGATTCACCCCGCAAAGGATTTGATGCCTCCAAGTTTCGTCAAGTTAACAAAGGAGGGGTAAGGGTTCTTAATGACTTACTAAATTTATGGATAGCTTTCTCTTTTGTGTAGGGGCTAAGATCAGAAATGGTAGTATTTGGTGCTGTTTTTTTTTAATGTAGGTAGAAATGTTCACCCAATAAATCACCACAGTTTGCAGCTTTTACATTATTATAAACCAGTTATAATCAACATTTGATCATGTGACTGACATAGCCACCATCATCACCTACACCACTTTGTCACAATCCCTGTCACCACTTTTACTCCTGTTGTGCTACTAATGCTATTACAAATGATTCATGGAACTGAAATCACCGTCACTACCAGAATACCATGAGTCGCAAACTGTCGTCACCATCACTGCACAAAGTTACTTCATGCCCTTTCTAACCTGCTCACAGTAATCAAATTTACCACTTTATTACAAACGGAATAATGAAATATCTAATACAGGATCATCCAGATTTCAAAATTTTTCAAGACATGAGTCAGACATTAATACAGTGTATTGTCATGAACTAGGAGCAAGATCATTCTCTCTTTTCTGCTCCAGTTGTGTCCTCTCTTCATTTCTTACATCTAGCAGAATAACCTTTGCATTTAATTCAACCAGCTTTTGTTCCCCTGCCTCTTTCTCCAATATCATGTTGAAATAGTTATAGTCAACAACTGCCAAGTTTTCATTTTTAGTCTGGATCCATTTTACTAAATTTAATTTTATGATCACTATGTTGTCACACTCATTCCATGATTGCTTAAGTCATTGCTTGATGATTTGAGTTGTTTATATAACTATGACCTTCCATTTGTATTCTTTTTCCAATTAAAACAATCTGAAGTTTTGACTAGTTATATAATACATCTCAATTTTACAAGCTAAACCATACCTGCCTCATTGTTTTGATTTAAGCAACAGATTGAGAGCACTGAATTTCTCCAAACTCAAAAAAATGTCTGAGGCAAATGTGGAATGAGCATGACAATGTATTGTACTGCACATGACCTAATGGAGAAACCTAATACCCTTCTGATTTTAAACCTGTTTCTTTTTTCCCACAGGACATAAAGAAAGACATATTTAACACAGTCCCTGATGGTAAGACATGCATGGCACTGGATGACATAAAGTCATGACATGTTTTAATAATATCTTAAACCAATTAATCTGCTTTTGACACTGCTTTGTGCACTCTAATTTATATTAATCTAATTTAAATTGAATCAAGACATTTTTTGTCTTACAGCAAGAAATGAAAGATTTGGGAAATACTTATATATGTCGTAGAGATTGAAAACAAGATGCAGAGACAATAATAACCAGAATCAGCATGAATATAATGTTTATTATGGCCAGCACTTCCTTGTAATTGCAAACGGCTAATCTCAGTTGATACTGAGATGAATAAAATTTACAGAGACATGTATGCTTTCAGATAGGGATCATTTTCTCCCATGCGTATAGTATTAGAAGTTTTGAAGTTTAGCCTACAAACATTTATAAAATATTAGGTGGACAATTATCTTTCAAAGAGGCTTTATGTTGATATAGCATGATGCCTTATTGCAACACTTCCACTAAAACATGTAGCTGGACAACAAATTTTCAGTGATTTGAAATACTGACTCTTCTTCACTATTATATGTCAGAATTCAGGCTTCCACAGCTAGAAAAAAAAAACTAGCAACAATTTCTCTTGATGTTATAGTACAATTATATTTATTGTTTCTCCTGCAAATTTTCTAAAATGTTAATCTTGGGAGCATTACAGATCCTCACAAAAATTGGATTGGCACCTCTATGTTTTACTCAAATATTTTTCAGATCTACAAACTCCACGTTACCTTCAGTCATCAGGACAAGACCTAGATGAGTTTGATGTGAGGAAAAGAGAGGATGAGTCTCCGTGAGTTGTTTTGCTCATCTTTCTGTTAACACAGTTTCAGTGAAAAAGCTCTATATACAAAACCACCTCTCAATTTGTCAATATAGATTTCACTTCAGAATTCCTGCAGGGATGCCATTCTTCAGGGTATTCACTAACATCAGAGAGTGTTGTTATTCAGATAAAGCCATTTGACACTGGTACAAGCAACTACTGGCATGAAGTAGCCATAACCTACAATATTTAATTCTATTCACTCTATTTTTATCAACAATGGCTGCTCGCCTTGAACAGTGTTTATATATATATATTTATGCACTTCTAAGTTTAAAAAGCGCTCGCGTTGCTTTATGAAAGTTGCATCTTATGTAATCTGCATGAAACTATAGAAAATTCAGAAGACTTTGTGAAAACTTGAATGGTATCCCTATTCTTGGTCTCTCCCATTTGCAGTCAGTTCTGCCTAAACACAGCTTCACTAAAGCATGGGAAAAGATCCTAATCTAAGACACAGCTCAGCACTGGTGCTGTATAATACAACTGCTATATACAGTGTATACAAGATGTTCAGTTTAAGCAAACATATTGCAAAGTAATTGGAAAGGAATGCTGAGCATGACTACAGTTTAGTGTAGATGTGTACATGTAATCCACTGATTTTAGTATTTCTAGAGATATCAGTTTACATGTATTCATGTATACTCTCCTTTCTACATTAGCAAAGCAAAATGTGGTGCATGAATTTAAAGTAATGCTTATAGTGTGTCAATGGAAGTAGGAAAACTGATTACTTTTAGCAATGTGTTGTTTTTTTTCATGTAAGTGAATTGTTTTCTCTTATGTTTCCAGAAACCGACAGCTCCCACGCTACAATCAGTCAGAGCTGGATTTGATGCAGCAGCTGGAAAATGAACTTTTGTGACAGTGCTCATAATCAAGATGATTTTGATCCTTGGAAATTTTACTTTGTAGATGATTGTTTGAGTGTCATTACTTTTGCTACCCTCTGGGACAGATGTTTTGCAAATCTGTGATAATTTAATTTTTTTTTTATATATGTTGTGATTCCATCCATTTTTTTTAGACAGATTTTACAAAATATTTTTTACTCCTAGATGACTGTGATACAGCATTTGTGTCATTTGATATATGTCTGATTCAGTGACTCAGTCGCAAAAGTACAAATTATAATCATTTGTCTGTGCACCTTTAATGACCAATATGTGTAAAAATTTGATTTTGTAATTCCACATAATTAAAATGAGAGAATAATTGAAGAAATTAATGAAATGCAAGTAATATTTGTGTAAAATGCAAAAGGGAGCTTTCAAAACAAATTAGTTTGAATTGTTTCAAAACATTCTTAATTACTGCTTAATGTCTTTGTCAGGAAATAACAGATTTTATGTTATAACTGTGAGGGAGTGATGTTTGATAAAATATGAATGGGAAGGATTCAAATACTGGTGATGGTGTGGGTGGGTTTACTGAAGAGACAGAAAGCTTGTGCCAGAAGTAGGAATGCATGCCTTCCGTTATGTTCTTGCTGATTAACATGATACTCATTCTTCAAGGATTGAATGCTTTTGTGCCTGTATTACATCTGTGGAAACAAATGGTAAGCAACTTCAGTAGAGCTATGCTTTTGCTTCTTGCCAATTCAGGGTCAAGAGAAGTAGAGTAGAGAAGTTGACTGATTCATGCATTGCACATTATTTTTTTCTGCTCTGGGGGAGGGGGGGNACACATTATTATTCTCAAAAGGAAATTTGTGAAAACATTTGAGTGACAATATAAACTTAAAAAATAAAAATTAAGACATTTTTACATAATTACGTATGTAAGCCTGCATAAATGCACAAACAAGCTTAGAATTGGCACAGAATTATGAATATTGTCACCTTAGTTTATAAGAGTCATATTTCCCATTGGTATGATCTTCAGACTCTCCCTAGTTGTGCATTAGTTGGTGCCAGGGATGGGTTTAGGGAAGAGACAGCAACTTTGGAAGAGTTCTTGAACAGTATCAAGAAATTTCCTCTCTTCCTAACCTCGCTCCTAATCTTAACCCTGCTCTGTTAATCATAACCCAGGCCCACCTTGCGAGTGTTGTTAAATTAAACTAAATGGACACTTCTCAAGTGAACTGACAGTATGTACTGCACAAGAAAAATTCAGCTGGGAGAAATAGCACTGGTGCATTATTTAAGAATGAGTCATTTCATGTCTTCTTAAAGTTTTCTAGAAAACCAGTAATTTGTTCATTGTTTAAATATTTTATTAAACTTATTGTTGTGTGTTGTGTATAAATGGAGATTTTGTTGTTGTTTTTGTTGTTAAGTTCATTCTCAATAAATTTTAGATTGTGGCTGAAAATATAAGGAAAAAAAACTTGAATATTTTGCAAGTATGGTTAACATTCTTGAGAATGTCATAACTTTAAGAGAAATAAAAAGTTTCAGTCTCTATTATTATTTTCATGTGAAAAACTGTTATAATTGTAATGACATTTTGTATTATGGACCATTAGCCTAAATCAAATTAAAATAATTGAGCTATAAATTGTATGTGAAGTAATATTCTACTGCCTCAGTTTTACAAAATATCTGCACAAAATGAACTTAAAAAGAGTTTTGGCAAACCCAGTATTGCTGAGATTGGGGCGAAAAGTTACTTTGTTATAACATATTTGTATTCAGGCCAAACATATGTGCTCTGCACCAAAGGGCTTCTCATGCATTCGTCTAAGAGAAATTTGGAATTTAAACATGTGGATCTCAGTAATGCAGTATCTGTGATCTTCTTTTAGATATTTACCCAAAGATTTTCAACCAATAAATTATTGACTATGCGGTTGTGGTGAGGAAGTCTGGGAGAATGATGATTTTGCAAGATCCATATGTGACACACATTATGGGGG
>JAWQUT010000445.1:383262-398642 GCA_033807755.1 Ellobium chinense
TCTCTCTCTCTCTCTCTCTCTCTCTCTCTCTCTCTCTCTCTCTCTCTCTCTCTCTCTCGGTCTTATTGGCTCTGTTCACAGTTTTTCTCTCTGTCTTTGTATCTTTTTTGTCCCTTTCTGTTTTCCTACTAAAATGCTCATGGCAACAAGAGGAAAAACAGTAACTTATTCTAAGGTTCGAGTTTACGACATACGGCAGTGAACGGGCATTTGATACGGATCCAGGAGTCGCTGGGACAATGTATTTTAAAACAGTATTGATGCCATGCGTTTTGCAAGGTTCCGTGATAATCAGTTTGGGGGGGGGGGAAGGAGGTGTGTTTTGTCCGGATTAAGAGACCTATTGAGATGGCTGCTAGACTTTCGCGCTTGGCTCTATCTTATCCTTTTCCTTCCTCCCGCCCCTAGCCAATTCTTTCTTTCTTTCTTTCTTTCTTTCTTTCTTTCTTTCTTTCTTTCTTTCTTTCTTTCTTTCTTTCTTTCTTTCCTTCTTTCTTTCTTTCTTTCCCCGTGTCTCTGTNCGAGCGAGGGTGCATGGCCTCTAATGAACTAATCGGATTGAGAGAATTGGAATTCTTTCCCCGGGGAAATAAACCTAGTTTCACCATTTTCTGTTTTTGCTCTCTCTCTCTCTCTCTCTCTCTCTCTCTCTCTCTCTCTCTCTCTCTTTGTCTTATTGGCTCTGTTCACAGCTTTACTCTGTGTCTTTGTATCTTTCTTGTCCCTTTCTGTTTTCCTACTAAAATGCTCATGTCAACAAGAGGAAAAACAGTAACTTATTCTAAGGTTCGAGTTTACGACATACGGCAGTGAACGGGCATTTGATACGGATCCAGGAGTCGCTGGGACAATGTATTTTAAAACAGTAATGATGCCATGCGTTTTGCAAGGTTTCGTGATGATCACTTGAGAGGAGTGTTTTGTTCGGACCAAGGGGCCTATTTATTAAGATGGCTGCTAGACTTTCGCGCTTGGCTCTATCTTATCCTTTTCTTTCCTCTCGCCCCTAGCCAATTCTTTCTTTCTTTCTTTCTTTCTTTCTTTCTTTCTTTCTTTCTTTCTTTCCCCGTGTCTCTGTTTCCAAGTGCGCATTCCACATGTGACATTTCAGACCCTGCTTTGATGACTGTTGCAGTCTCTGTCAGCCCCATCGTTCCTAGTCATAGTTCGCTTTTGGTTTTCGACGCATCACTTCCTGACAGCTTCGATGTTGTAAGTTTCCCCTCCCTGGTCAAGACATGACCGAAAGAGATTAGGCTAACCATGCGTTGTACGGAGACAGTGCTATTTTGGGACGGTCTATTGTCACACTAGACTAGTCTAGTTTTTATGGTTGGAGGGATTTCTTCTTTCTGTGCCGCTTTGTTCCACCTAGATAAAGAGAGACTGTTCAGACTATGTACTGCATTTCTAAGTTTGTCTCCTTCCGCTTCTGCTTTGGCCTGACTATTTGCAAGATTATAATCCTCCTTTCAGATAAGGGAGAAGGGATAAAGGGGGAGACGGATCCATATCAGGGTCTTCCCTGTGACGCAGATTTCTATTAGAGACTCAGATCGGGGTTTCTGTATTGTTAGTGAATGAGGAGCCTAGGCCTACGTGATTGGTGATTTCACTTCCGCGTTGCTGCTGTCTAAGTACTATTTTGACGTTTAAAGTCACCAGCATTAATCACATTGGGAAAGTATAAGGCTATATTTAGATTGTGGCTATATTTGGATTGTTCAAATTTTTAGTCTCCCAGAGCCACAGACCAGGACCGCTCTAGGTACTATTAATACCCCTAAACAACCAGCCAGATATACCTTTTACGAATGGTCATATTCCTGGGTGTTCTTCCAGAGAGAAAGTAAAACTTCTGGGTCTGGAAATCCCCGAATAAAGCAGCCTGATCTAGAGGATTACAAATGCCACTCAGATAAGGCGGTCAGCTGGAAATCACTAACTTCGCTGATGTTCTTGGACTGGGACGATAATATAGTCTGTATATTTTGGTGTTGACTGATCTCTCCGAACATGGCATGCTGTGAAGTTTACACCGTTGTCGGAGACTTGAGACACAGCAACTTGACTCAGCCAGAGGTATTACCCCAAATTAATTGTTACTGACTAAGGGTATACCTCAGTCAGCTTTTACGGCTTCCGGTTTTTGTTTTGTTTTTTCCAATCACCTCTTTCAGTACCATGTCCAGGAATTACGAAGTCACTTCTCAGCTATATTTATCACGTTCGTAGAAAACCCAAAATGAGGACCGGGAAAAAATATTTTAATAAGCAAGGGCATAGAATTGACCCCCCCCCCNAAAAAAAAAAAAAAATACAACTCAACTTCAATATTGAGCATAAATCCATGTGTTGTTTCTCTTTTGCCGCCAGTACCATGTTCTTCTACATTTAGAAAGTCACTTCTCAGGCGTATTTATCACGTTCGCAGAAAACCGCAATTGAAAGCTGGGGAAAAATATATATTTTAACAAGCAAAAGCATAGAAAATTATACAGTGCAGCTTACATATTGAGCAGACATCCGTATGTTGAGCAGGGTGGGGCAAATTTACCAAAAGCATAGAAAAATATACAATGTAACTTCCATATTGAGCAGAGATCCATATGTTGATCAAGATGGGGCAAATTTATCGAAAAGTTCAGATCAAGTTCAGTTCACCAAAGGAAAAAGAACCTGAGATCAAGTGCAGATCAACTGTATGAAAATTGAGTAATTCTCAGATCAGATCAGTTGCTCTTGGTAATGATCTTGACACCTGGTTCTGATTTTCGATCTAGATGGGAAGTGAACTGAAATTCAGATGGAAAATTAAAGCTCAGATCAAGTAGGCCTACCGAAAATAGTTACAATTCAGATCCAGATCATTTCATCCATAATAGCTTTTAAGTTCAGATCAGTTTCACATCTTAAGTTCACCAACTGCGCTTATGAAAAAAAAAAATATATATATATATACATGTGTGTGTGTGTATATGATGTCAGTTCTGCCCACCCAGGATATCGACCGTGTTTTGTCATCGGCTGCTGTCATCCCTGTCAGAAGAACCATTAGCGGTTGGTCTTCTGTAAAGATCCGCAGACATGCCATGTTAGAGTATGCCCTGTTGTATGCCCCAGTAAGATCATGACAATGACATACCATGGAGTGAAATTTCGGCGCACTAACAAGTGGGTGGTTTGGCATTTCAGTGTACATGTGTAAGCGGAAAAAATAACACTCTAGGCAAATAAAGACTCGTGCAGATTTTTACCCCCCCCCCCCCNACACTGGAGCTTTCTGAAAGACTCTCTAGAACACTGAAAATTCCGCTTAAACAGACTTTCGTTTACTGGAATGAATGTGGGTATTGAGCACCAGTCTTCAGTATCACTAAAGCGGTAGCTTCCAAAGAATCTATTCGTCATTATTGGATATTCCTGACCTAGTTTGCCGCATGTCTTTTCGGGAAACTGGGTTTTAATTTCATTCGGTGAATTACCTGCAGTTTCGATTTCAGTCTTGGGATACTGAAAGAAACTTTGGTGGACCCCCCACCTTCTCTTTTCTTTTTCTTCCAAGAAAATTTAAAATAAAATCTACATTTTAATTATTTGCGGCTCTCTCTCCTCTTCCCCCCTCCCCCCCCCTTCCCCCGCAAAATGGCTGTAATTCGGAAAGCAAAAAAACTCCGGCGGTTTTTTTTTTCTTTTTTGCCCTGGCTAGCTAAATATAAACGAGCTTGGTGGTTTGTTTTCATTAGCCTTCTCTCTCGCCTGTGTGTGAAAGAATTTGAACTCGTTATTTAGTTAACCTTCGCCCAGACCTGGAAAATGTCATGGATGTGCTTTTAAGAGAGAGAGAGAGAGAAAGAGAGAGAGAGAGAGAATTAGAGAGATGGAGCTAGCGAAAGGTGTATGGTTTCGGGGAAAGGTTTAGGCTACAAGGTTCGGTTTACAGAATGATCATTAGTTTTGTTTCTTTATAAATTGTTGTTTTTTAAGCAGCAGTTTTTATATGTTTGTAAAGGGGGAGTGCATGATACGAGGCCTACACAATACACCTGCTGTTCTATCTAGGAGAATCATGTATTGATGATAAAGGCGAAGTTTATAATGACGAGGATGGTAGTATTTTACAGAATATTCATAGGCTCAGGCTGCGCTTCATTTACAGCTGCGATAAGTTAAGACCTTTTTATAATGACGTTATGACGGTGTTGAAAGAAATCTTCCACGTGACCGCCTCGTCTCTCAGATACTCTCTAATGTATTTATAACACAATAATGACGGCATGGCCGTTGCGTGCAGCCCATGTCAGTGTTGCCACTCGTAGGGATTTTTCCCTAGGGCAGGGTAAAATGGTTTTATGAAAAGCCATTTTCCCTTGCTTAGAAAAATCGCATTTCACAAGTAAAGTTGGAGAAAAAAAATCATGAAATGTAGGGTAAAGTGGATAAATAGATTATTCCCCACTAAATTTGCTTCAACATCGTGCATTGGGAAATATAAGGAAACGATCTCTCTCGCAACAGGAGAACAGGACATGGTCTAAAATTGTTCTTTACCACTTCGCCTGCCGAACAATAGAATTATATAGCTGATTATGAAAGGCATTGAGTCACTGAAGCTAAGTTGTATGCTATCTAGACTTCAAGATCTCTCTCTCTCTCTCTCTCTCTCTCTCTCTCTCTCTTTCTCTCTTTCTCTCTTTCTCTTTCTCTCTCTCTGTTAGCCAGTTGCTGTCACGAAGACTGAAGTGTTTACATTTTTTAACCGGTCTCTATAACCGATGAGGTATGTATACGGTACTGCTTTTTGTACTACTACAATCAACTCCACGTAGTGGCAACGCCTAGAGAGCAGGGGAATAGTTGCGGTTAAAAAAGATGCGACTATACAGTAATTTTTTATATAGAAATGTAGCCCTTTGTTCAGTAAGTTGCGAGTCAGGGGAATAGAATGTAATGTATTAAAATGTCCTCATGAAAATTTGTCATCAGTGTGTCTGCCATTGATTCAGAGAAAAGTTATAATGACGCACTTCTTGTACTGTGAGAGTTCATGACCGTTTTGTATAATGTTACTCTATTCATGGACTGATTATGAATGAAAATTATCACATTACAGATAATCTGATTTTGACGCAAACCGTTTCTTGTATTCCAGAGTAGACCTACATCTTCCTTCCTCCATTCCCAAAGTTTTTGTCTGTTTTTTTCTCGCCACATTTAGTCCAGGTTCTCGCCTTTCTTGCTTGCCCCGTCAAGAACTCTTTTTCGCTCCCCGCGTTGTGACACAGCTGTCAGCTCAGCCCGTCACTAGCCTACCCTGGTATACCAGGCTGCACTCGGTCGTCGGTAGTAACAAAACACAAGTAGGGCCCAGAGAACATAGTCACCGAGCTTTGAACTCCATGGTTGAGTGTTTGCACAAGCAATGGCGGTGCCTGGTGCTCAGGGCCTGGGGTGTCGATGTACCTTGGCCTGGCTCTGAGCTAGGGAAGTGTGAGGAAAATGTTACATGTACATTCTCTCTTGCAGCTTGCTTATCTGGTTGATTTTCATTGCGCTATGGTGTCGAGTTAGCTTGAAGATTGTGGTCAAAACATCCGATAAGTTCAAAAGCCTATGTTTGCTTGTGTAATATTATGTTTTATAGTACCACTTTGGGCAAATAAGTAAAGGTTTGATCAAAGTGACAGAAGGGATGAAGAAAAGAAGGAAGAAAAAACAGATAAATAAAAGAAAGATCAGTTTTCAATGCGTCATGCAGGGTACTGCACCACAAGTTATGATCCTTCTTCCTCTTTCCCCGCCCCCTGAAGATACGCCCCTGTGCCGCCTATTCAAACGTCTAGAGTACACTGGTCTTAGCCGGTACACTGTGGGGACTAAAGACCAGTGTTGCTGAATCTAAGACTGCATTATATACAAGTCGCTAGGGAGAAAAAAAAATTACACGTTTTCTTTAAATTGCAGTAGATCATATTTGCCTGTACAAATTTCAAGTACTTTGTTCATTCATGCGGAGACAGCTTATTCGCAGAGACATTTTTTAAGAGTACATCTAAAGGGCACCGCAAGAATTTTTGAATGTTAAAAGTAAGCGAGCTTGCCAATGATATCAGTTTGAGATCGCTGCTGAAGATGACTGAAGACGTGTAGCAATACAAAGTGTTGCCAGACTTTTTTGTTTCTTGATCTGGAACCAAATTGCTTACGAGAAAGAGCCCCCCCTCAAAAAAAAAATCTAATCTGTCCAGAAAGGACCTGCTGCGGGCTGCGGTCAGAATTTGATAGTCAAGTTATTTGGCTTTGAATGAGCCAAATCTGACAAGTCACACTGATCTGCATAATATGATGCTTCGATCACTTTCCTACACCTGTATTAGTGACTATGGTTGGTTTGCATTTTGGATTACTGTACACATCACTGCTACATTTGTTTTTATAAGAAAATAAAGTCGCATAGGACTCGCTCACTTACTCACCTGTGCCCTCTTACACGCTTAATTGCAACTTCTTCGCAACTAAGTTGAGTTACGACAATTCAAGAGTGAATTCTACACGTGCTGCGGATAATTCTTTTGAATTTGCCAGGTTTATTTAATTCAGACCCAAGAACATGCTCACTCACAAGCGTACAAGCGCACTCACAAACAAACAGCTTTGGCCTTGTATAATGTTAACTCCATTTCACCAGCGTCTAGTAAACACACCGTGTAAAATGGCAGACACAAAACACCTGCACACTTTAAACCCGCCATGTGTTTGTTTGGTTTGGTTTTGTTTTCGCATTTTTAGTTTTTTTTTATTTTCGCCTAGGAGCAGACGGGCCCCCGCTCTTAACTTGAATGCAGTTTTATCCCTAGGTGCGTAAAATAGACCCAGAGAGTTGAGATCTTCCGCACGTGCAGACAACAGATGTGTTCCGTCTGTTGCTCATACCTGCTTTAGGAGTGGGGGCAGGAATGGGAGGATTCAGCGCTGCTGTCAGCTTGCGAACATCATGAAGATGGAGAACAAAGAATTGGTATTGAAAAAAAAGGGGGCGGGGGAGAGAGGTGGGGGGAGGGCCCCAAGAGTTAAGAGTGGTACGTGTATATATTATAACGACCATAAATACTTTACGATGAGGGACGTCACAATGCGAACGCGTGCGTCTTCCTGCATGCAGACGTTCCGGTGCTGTTGCATTAAATTTTCAGATTTTTTTTTTTTTTTGAGACTTTTATGATGGTTTTATGAAAAGCTCTTTATTAAGGAGTGAAAGGTATACCAACGTAGTCTAGGTGCTTGGAAAATACCTGTTTGGTGCAAAGTGTGTCAGGTTTTCTGGCTATATTTTTGAAGCTTATCTTCACTCTGTCACCAGCTGATAGGACGATCGGAAATGGGTCTTTGCACTGTCTTTGTCTAAGGCCGTTGACGTTCATGGTCGTGTCCTTTATGTATATGGCGTTATATTGTATTGCCTTAAAACTGAATTTCTCGGCTTGAAGCATATCATCACTGAATTTGCCCATAACCGTCACCATTTAAAAGTTGTATATCAAGACTTATATCATTTTGAAGCCTAGGGTCAAGATCTGCGTAATCGAGGAGATGAATTTCAAGAAACTGCTATAGAGGGAAGGGTCTGAAATCGGCGATAATTGGTGTTTTCAACTCTCTTCAGCGGAAACCTTTTTTATGATGTCGAGCTGGTATTCTGCTGGTTGAACGAGGATGGCATGGTTTAGTTTATGACACACACATGGTAAATTGATCACCACTCGGAAGATTCCATCACAGACTTGTATCCTTGTTCGACAGACATTAGCAGCCATGAGTCAGCCGACACTCCCAGCCGCTGTCCCGGGACAGAAGTAATATTCATGTCAGGCCTGATGCCCTATAGATCCAGTTTAAAACTCCTTGACCAGTGTAATGAGTAATTGCCGGCTTGAGTTGTCCCCTAATCCAGACCCATCCCATCGTCCAAGATAGCCTAGCCTACACGTGATTGGGTTTTACGACATGTAATGGGCGTTTACGACTGGCAGTCCTATTTTCCACATTCCTTCGGCAAGGGTCTCTAAGCTAAGCATAAATTCGCTTACGAAGATGGAGAAATACGGACAGAGACGATACAGCCTTTGAGGGACCCTGGCGAAGGAATACTGGCGATGTAAAATCTCGTCTGTCACATCGACGTTGAAATTAAATATTTTGCCAGCCATTTTTTACATACTTTTCTCTTTACAACTCTATGTGGTTATGTGGTTAGCTGTTCAGAGGTTTTGGGATTGGTCTTCAGAAAAACAATATCATGCCATGTTGGTTTTGTCTAATGCCGACTGATTACGCAGGGTGAAGGCAAAAATTCAGCTCGTTATTATATGATTGTTATTTTAGAAAAATGTTGGGTTTTTAAAAATTTTTGTCGTTGTTTTGAGATAATAATCATGAAACCAGAGTATATCTTCTGACAGAAGATAGACCAGAGCCCTTCGTGACGTGCCAGGTTTTTCTGCTGCGGTTGCCAAACACATCGACCAAATTTGACCATCATGGTGATTCATTTCACTCTACCGTGAAATCTCCTTCGTGGCTCATCGCACCTAAAGGGTTAAACTTCATTACATCTTCATAAGCCTCAGTCACACTGGGTCGTGACCACCAGAGCTCATCAATCAGTATCGACCCCTTAATTAATTAAGAGGCGAGAGTGCCCGGGTCTTTTGACACTCTTGATATTACTGGAAGATATCGTAGGGCCTCCTCCTCACAACATTGAACCATATGGTCACGTGCAATTCACATTTGCCTACGTCCATCTTTTCAGGTTTTGAGAAATCGAGCGCTGTCAACCAGTTGCTCATAGCGAAACAATGGGGCAGATGTGGCTTAGCTTGTAAAATTGGGATATAATAACAAGGCAGAACTATTTTTTTAACAGGAAAAAGAAGATAAATAGAAGGTCATTGTAATACAAACAACTTAAATCATAGAAAAAAAAGGACTTAGGCAAATGTGGAGTGAGCGTGACGATATTGATCGGAAATATCCATATGCTACTCGATGTAATGCCCTGGTCCCTATTCCCTTGCAATTTTGTATAATCATATCACATTTCGCTGACACAGTCTACACAATCCAAATCAAGGCGTCAAAATCAAAGCAATCCACTGGGCTTCCTAGCTCATACGGTGTCATGGTAATACATTCTGTTGGCACCGGCCTGGAAAAGCTTAGGGAATAAACAAAAATATCTTGGAAATTGCCATTACCATGTCCAGGTCTGGAAAATTCCTAGAATCAGCAAAAATGGTCAGCTCTCATCTCATACAAAACTCAAGGAAACTTGAAAAAAAAAAAAAAACCTCGATTGGTGGTTCATAATTTTGTGTGGATGTACTCTCTTGTATGTCGATCCGAGTGAAAGCTTAATATTACAGGCCGAATAGTTTTCATGTGACGAGAAGTATGATTGATGATTTTAATTTTGTTGTTTTTACGAAGAAAATGTAAGACTACCTGGAGGTATTGTGTAGAAGTCAGAGATTGAAAAAAAAAAAGTTCACAATTCTGTGATTAAACGATTGCATAATATAGGAATAGTTTATACTTTTGATTTGGGTAGGGCTATGTTGATTAGTGGCTAGTTCTATGAATAAACACAGTGTTGCCCCCAGAGTTAATTTTTCAGTACAGTAGTACCTTCTGATGTGTTTGTATCTCATAAATCCATTTCCCGTACGCTGTCTTTTTATTTGTATGATCGAGATTTCAGCCCTGTGTGGAATGTGTTTTCACGTGTGTTGATGTCTGTAGATTCTGGCTCCATACATGCTGAGATCTTGTTCTTCCCATAAACCTAGATTTTTTTTTTCTTAATGTGAATTATCTCTTCCTGTTCCTCCTGTTTCACTCGTGCATACAGTAAATAAGACTACATGCGCTTGCTTCTTCCTTATGACTTTGAACTTCTCATATACCGTGACTTTACGTAGACCTCTTCGCTCGAGTTCAGTTCAGAGTCCATGGTGGCCCTCTGTATGTGAATGTGTCTATGGTTTGAGTTGAAAGTTAATAAAGGGTTGCATTTGCACAGGATACACTGTCCCTTCCGTCAATCAAGATGCGTTAATTCGGGGGAGGGGAGGGGGTTGAAATGGGGTATATCAGCTTCCCTACTCTGTTTACGAAATTTGCCGGATATCTCGGATTTGACCCCTGCTTCAAAACCGGTCGCTCAGACATTTGGGAGAGTCCCGCAATGTTGCCTTAAAATATACATAAACCTAAACTTTACCGTAAATCACACGTTAGGCAGCCTGACAATGGCACCGTCAAATATTTAGATTGTTTGACCTCGTTCATGAGCAGCATCATGGGACACCTCCGCTTTGTGCTTGGTTTACGACTAGGGGCAGGATGAGAAAAGAGAAAGAACATATATGAGAGAGTTTCTAAGTAAAAATGATGTGTGGGGACTGTCCCAAGTTTGCTTTTTCTTCCTTAACCTACCCTTAACCCTAAATCACTCTGGGCTAGAGTGTCCTGATATAATTATTGCCTACGAAATTTGCAGGAGTTTCAGGTTCAACAGGAATTCAGTGCAGTGCCTTGTGCTAAAAAAAAACACCAAAAAATGCAACTCTCTGTCACTGAGTTTTGCTACCAGTCGAAGGAGTCCACAAAGTGGCCGAGTGCTGCATCGCTTGTTTTTTGGTGCGAAAGATGTGGGGTTTAAATCCCTTTGACAAGTGAGTTTCTCCCGGGGTATTTGTCGCGATGTTTGACCGGTACCCCCTTGCCGACGGCTTGATGAAGGTTCAACCCTGTGGCCGTGTACATAATCCTTGAGTCAGTTAACATATTGCGTTAACTACAGTGAACACTGCCAGTGTTTTGAGAGTTTCCCGTAGTTACGGCAGTGCGTTAACTAACGTAAGGTTTATGTATGCGGCCACAGGTCTCTGATATAGCCATAAATGTGCTGAAAAGGGACGTTAAAGCTTAGTCAAACTCTCAACTCAAACCAGTATAGGATTGAACAGACTTTGCCATACTCCCAGCCAGTCTGTCCCTTGAGGGAGTTAACCAGATCAAGTGAGTGAATTACCATAGTGCGCAACAGATTGGCGCAGTAATGGCGGCCTCATGTGTTGGGTGTCTGTTTAATGGTGGAATATGAAATGTATGAGGTGAGAAAAGGGGAGGGGGAAAACGAGGAGGGAGTTTGTTTTTTCTAACGGAATATACAGTGTTACTGGCTTGATGGCTTTGTAAAATAGTGTGTTAATGCAGAAACATTTTCTGAATGTGCATTATTCGTTTATGCATGGAAATAATCGCGCGCGCGCGTATGTGTGTGTGTGTGTGTGTCTGTGAGAGAGAGAGGGATAAAGAGGAAAAGAGAGAAGGAAGAGAGGAATGTAAGAATCTGGAATAATGAATTAAAATCGGGACGGAGGATGAGGAAGGCATCTCTCTCTCTCTCTCTCTTTCCTCTCTCTCTCTCTCTCTCTCTCTCTCTCTCTCTCTCTCTCTCTCTCTCTCTCTGCCCATTTCGCCTCTGTCCCGTCTTTCTCTAATAATTTTCACTATTGAGAGTCGTTACATAGTGGTGCTACATAGTGGACAAGTAGATAGTTCCATTCAAAGGAATAGTTTCAGACCTCTCTGTGCTACGTTCGTAAAGGGGTCACGGGAGGCCCCAATTTATTACCTTTTTTTGTAAATTTTTGAAGGCGGACATTCTTTGTAATATCTCGTTACTTTCAGTTAGGGCATGGCATAGTGGAACGGTGAGGTCGAGTGGTTATTGCATTAAACTCAGGATCAAAAGGTAATGAGTTCGATTCCCGACATAGTCATGAAGTTAGTACCCTGGAAAAGCATTATATTTACATTTTCCATTGCCCATCTGTATGAAATATGGGTACCTAGCTGTAGACAATGAAAGAGCTATTATGAAATGCTTTTGATCACTACCTGTTAATCACATCTTCACTGTGTGCACTTCATGGAGTTAAGAAATTCCTCACCGATCTGCTTTGCTGGTTTAATGATGCGGATTAGTGCAAGCGGGTATTGCCTGTACGCGAGGTGATGTAGATTGCAACTTTATCTTGCAATGTCAGATGTTTGAGATGATATTCCAGCACAGAAGTACTGCTTTGTTAGCCAAGGGCTGGTATTCATACCCGGAAGTCAGCCAGTGAACGCTAATGTTTCAAGTCGCAGCACTCAGATTCTTCGATATGTCCATTTTGTTTTATTATNCAGTCTGTGGAGGCAAAGCGCCATGAATGTTCACCGCTCTGGGGCTTTGATGGCTTTTATGAGTAATACTTTATGGCTTGGTGTGGTCTGTTCTCCATTGTGTGTCGTCCTTTGCGAACGCGTTCAGATTTACCCCTTCCTTATTCTGGCAGCTGAAGGCGACATTTCTCTGCATCAAGTTCTTTTATGCAGTGGAATACAAACCACTCAAAATAATGGACGACTTCAGCTGGATATTGGGGACAGTTTTAGTTCAGATGTGTTGTGCGTTTCGTATTTTTGGGGAATTTTAAGTTCAAGTTCAAAGCTTTTATTAGGCCATTTTGCAAAACAGTGTTACGTGAACACAATACACTGCAAGACACAAACGACATACGTGTTCCTCATGCAGTCAGTTTCTACTCTTCTACTAATCATAAGCGGATACCGGAACTTTAAGAATTAACGCACTGATCATAAGATTAATACTGGTATCAATCAGTCTCTCACATCACACTTCCTAACCACCCCCTCCCATCCCCCACCGAAATTAGATTCTGTCCTCCTCCTCTCCTCCACCCCCCCTCCCTCCCGTCTTTCTTGTTCTTCAATTCCTTGCTAGAAAAATGTTAAGAACTCAAGTCAGCTACATACATACATACATACATAACCCAAAGTGACGTAACATGTGCCACATTTCGCAGTTCTGAATGAATGAAAGAACGAACCGGGCATTTTATTCAGGGGCGGAGTGGTATGGGATCTTTTAGTGGGATGAGGTGCGCGTGGTCGTGTTAGGTAGGTGGGAAGGGGTGGGGGGTGGAGAGTGATTGCTAAGGCGAGCACTCAGTCAGTGGCGTCGACATCTTTCATGTCATTTCTAGCCGATTTTGCTGAAGATGGGACCCATGGATTGTATGTGTGGTTGGAAATAGTTTAAATTTATCGCAACTGCCGAAAAGTAGATTGATTTCATGAAGGAAAAGTCTTTTCATTATATTTATATCAACAGTGTCTTATTCAGATCGATTTTTAGGGGTTTGGTTTCTTTCGATCGTTTGTATTATTTTCAGCAACTCTATTATCGCGTTGTGACAGTTCCCATATCAGTATAGGTAGTCTGTGTCTTTGAGCCAGATCTTTCCTGATTTACCTCACTAACACACTCGATCTTTTGGAGTCTCATTCTCTTCACTGGGCTCCCTTCCCTCTACCCTCCGCTCCCCTCCCCCTTTCTTCTCCCTTAATCCCTCAATTTTCACATCTCCCCCATTCTTCCCGGCAAAACTGCAATTCTTCCTCTCTTCCCAGAGCAAAGTACAAGCATTATTGTTTGACATCGTAATCTTGCTTTGTTTGATCCGAAGATGATGCGCTTTTGTTGCGCTTTTCCCGAAAAAAAAATATGAGGGCGAGGTCGCGAAACGAATCTGAAGAAATGTAAACAGATGGACAGGATCAAGAACACTGTTCAGAGAATGGTCGGACGAGTACGAGAGAGGAGGAGGAAGGGAAAAAAGAAAGAGAGAGAGATAGAGAGAAAGAATTTACGAGACAAGGATGTTGAGTGTATGAGAAGATGAGGAGACAAAAATACATGGAGAACTAAGGGCCTTACGTGTCACTGTATTGGCCTATAGCCCACTCACTGAATAACATCTCCGTATTATAAAGTACACGTACTTGTTTAAAGAAGACTGATGGGATTCTGTGTCTACCGATTCACACGCTAAATTTGGACACATCTTCATTAGCAAATGACCCCAACATGCATTGCCTCTATTTGATATGTCCAGTGTACATGGATTTCCGTGCCAGATTTTAGAACGTCATTTGGGGCGATCGGCCAGAATTCTTTGTCTAGCCACGATCAGGATAAGAAATGTCCAGCCACGCTTCGTAATGGAGGCAGGACGAAATAAGAGTAGAATTGGCTTTATTTTATGTCCCCTAGGGCAATGTGGCCCTATTCGAAGATGGGGACGAGACGAGACGAGACGTCTAGAGGGGAAGAGGAACTGGATATTTATGACATCCAAGTACGGGCAAGCTGAACCGAAGGAACGAGGAGTGTCGCGAGTGTGTTGAGTCAGCACACCTTATTCCCATTAGCGGATTGATTCTATCGATTTCTGAAGAATGTCACTTTCCTTCTTCAGTGTTTTTTTTTTTTTCTGCGTCTAGATCTAGACTCTAGATATGTGGATAGCCATTTCATGAAGAATATCCCACGAGTTTGCGTCCTGTTTTATTATCGTGAGCTCAGTAGTTTGTTCATCAGATGAACAGTCGAGTCTGTGCCCTGCTGAAATTTCGTAGAATGTTGATCGGTAGCGGGAACCATAAAAGAATAATCAGAGGTGGGACTCGTCGTCGGAAGCGAGCAAATCCTCAGAACTTGACAGAGGGCTTCCTTGGAATGCTCCTGTCTCCTTTGACACAGGGAACTGAAATTCGGTGTTCTTATATCTGAGGGGGAAAAAAATGAAATTTAAGGACAAGTTACCTCGCAAAACGAATGCAAACCGAATCCTCATGAGCGTTTATATGAATAGCCTCAACTTTAAAATAAAATAATTGTTTGCATTATGATGTCAGCAGTTTACTGATCCTTATAGCCTGATGTGGAGCAGCGTGGCCTAATGGTTACGGCGTTGGACTCAAGATCTAAAGGTCCTGAGTTCGATTCCCGACCACGGTCATGTTGTAAGTGCCTTGGGAAAGCATTTCATTCACATTTTCCTCAGTCCACCCGTCTGTAAAATGGGTACCTGGCTATAGGCAGTGGAAGATATTGTCAGAATGCTAGTGATCAGCGCCTATAAATGGCAGCGGCACTGTATGCTCCCCAGGGAGTCGAGAAAGTCCTAGAGTGATCAGGCCTGCTGGGGTAATAATAGTGTGAAGTCGCATGAGCGGGCATTAGCCTGGATATGAGACTTATAAACCGCATTATTATTATTATTATGTGCGCTGGGTTATGGATTTGACTCTCGGAAGCCAACATGTGCAGTTTTTTCCTTTAGAAATGGTCTTGGGTGGGTTCCATACTTGAATGATAATGAACACAGATTGTCAGGAAAGTACCTTAGATATTCTTGCGGGTAGATCCGGCACGCCATTAAAAAAAAAAAAAAAATTAT
>JAWQUT010000445.1:407786-418162 GCA_033807755.1 Ellobium chinense
AAACCTCCCTCCCTAGAGCCCTATCGTCAGGTACTCAGACACACCTGAGTGCAGGTACTCAGACACACCTGAGTGGAGTGAGGAATGGGAGAAAAGTGTCTTACCCAACAACGACACTACTGAACTGCAGTCTACAGCACAAACCGCCCGATTCTTGAGTCGAACCCACAAATCTTTGACTTGACAGTCTTCTCCTCTCCCGCCGTCTTTAGCCAGACACAAGATTAGACTCTTTAAGGACATGTACGGCCAAGTGCATTTCTTTAGGACCTCTTGAGAAAGAATGTTTTCCTTACACGCCCCCTTCCCTTTCTTCTAATCGTCTCAGCCATGTTACACTGTAACACACCCCCAGTGCTGTGTAACCTTGTGTTGCCACTATGGTCATGTGCCTCTGCCCTACAGGGAGAGTGATTTTCTTCCCCTTACATTTCTGTAGGCACGATTTTGAAGAGATTCAGGAAGACAGAAATCATATAGATATCTAATTGTATTGTTAAAAATAAGAAAACCAGGTATTTTGTCCTCTATAATCTGCTTTTCACGATTTTTTTTCAACAACTTACAAAAAGCTAATTTGCACTGCAGAGGAGAAATTTTTTTTTTCGTCAAGCCATTTTACCTCACCGTAGGGAAAAATCCCCACGAGTGGCATCACTGATGTAACCTGATATTCTTTGCCTGATTTCCTTTGGCTTGTCGTGGCCGGGTTTGGGCCAAAATAGCGGAAGGCTGGACTGGACTGGATTGGATTGCGGAAACACCCCTGTCATTCCTTTCACAGTTTTTTTTTTCCTTTCTTGACAACATGACATTCTTTCTTGAAAGAAGAAGAAGAAGAAAAAAAGGTCGTTTTGACATACTGTCGCTGTAGTGTTACACGAGGTGATCTAAAACAAAACGCCAAAGGCATTTTTCGCTAAACTATCTGATCTCTACAGTTTTCAAGTCTGCTTGTTATTCGAGCTTCTACAGGACTAAAGAATGTCTCAAGTCCCAAAATTGTTAACTTTTTCGCCTGTGGTAGGGTTGCTGAAAGTAGAGGCAGGGTAAGGATTTTGTGTTTTTATGGAATGGGCGTCAGTGATGGATATGCCGGACCTTCTGCAACGACAGCTCTCTCTCTCTCTCTCTCTCTCTCTCTCTCTCTCTCTCTCTCTCTCTCTCTCTCTCTNCTCTCTCTCTCTCTCTCTCTCTCTCTCTCTCTCACACACACACACACACACACACACACACACACACACGCCCCCCCCCACACGCTCCCCTCCCACACACACACACACATTCCAGGCATGCAAACTCTCACCCTCACCCATAGCATAATCATTCTGTTGACCTTTGTTTATGAACAAAGTGTTGACTGACATATCTCTGGCGTTGATAAGCTGTTAATGTGGAGGAGGTGAGATTTGTTCTATGGGCAAGGGTTGAGCCTGTGAAATTATTAAATTATAATATGACGCTGGCACAATAAACTGATGTGACCTTTTATTTTCTGGCTGTGTGTTGCTGATTTTGTTCACACAGCCTTTCTATCGTGGCACGTACTCTTGGCGCGCGCGCGCGCACACACACACATACACACACACACACACACACACACACACACACGCACAACACACACACACACACAACACACGCACAGACACACACACACGCACACACACACACGCACAACACACACAACACACACACAACACACGCACAGACACACACACAACACACGCACACACACACACACACACAACACACGCACACACAGATAAAAATTATCTTCATCATTCTTCAATTAAAAAAAAAACAACAGAACGGTATCAGATTTAAGTCCATGTCTTTTTTTAAGAAGTTGTGTGACAGGTGTGGCCTTACACCTGTATTCTGTTACTTATGTTTTTATCTCCCATGTGAACAAAGTTTCCTGGAAATTATATAGATCAGGGATGCCACACTTCGGAGAATTCTCTGAAATCAGAGAATGTTCGCTTCCAGAGACAGCTATTTAACATCAGATCGATGAGTAGAAAAATCCAAGACATGAAGAATGTTTCAGTCTTTTTGTTTTATCAGAATGCTTGTCTTGGATATTCTCTCTGTATATGATTTGGTTTAACTAAATTGATATAATCTACAAGAAACCACCGAAAGTTAAGGGAATCTCCTGAAAAATAAATGGCATCTCTGCTAGACTTTGTTATCTTTCATTTAATACATATGATTTGATTTGGACGGATTGCAAGTATGTGTGACGTTGGGCCTCAGAAGGTTTGAAATGGAAAGGCCATTAAAAGTTTTATTAAATCAAGCACACAGTGCTCACTGGACCCTTTTTCACTTTTTTTGAAGTTCGTCATTTCTCCAGTTGCCCTGGAGTATCTTGTCATTGTCATCCTATGTTGCTCATTTCGTTTCTTTGAAATCTAACTTTTGCTGACAAAAGAGCGAATGCTAGTTTTCTAGCCAAAATCATTTTGTTTCTTTATTGGTATTCTCATGATCTACCTGTCAAGACTGATTTCTGGTCAAAATATTTTCGCCAGGCTGCGTATGACCTAAACAGAATTACAGAAATGAGACAATGGTTATAGTGACGTAAAGAGGAATTTTCAACCTGAACCACTCGGTTTTCTCAATAACTGGGTTGACAAGAACTCTTTCGTCAGCAATGCAGGAGAAAGGTTTTTATTTTCTTTTTCTATCACTGGATTTCCTGTTAACTGTTAGCATTATATAATTTATTGTGGTATCAAAATATTTACCCCATATTTTCTTTCTTGTTTCTTTACAGAGGAACACACACAGCGATATCGAATTCGTGAGTACTGATGAATATTGTTTGTGCATTTGGGTGCAGGAGAGTGATAGATTGGAAGAGGAAAAGAGGGTGCGAGAGAGTGATAGACTAGAAGAGGATGCAAGAGTGATGTATTGGAAGAGGAAGAGAAGGTGCGAGAGAGTGATAAGACTAGAAGAGGATGCAAGAGTGATAGATTGGAAGAGGAAGAGAGGGTGCGAGAGAGTGATAGACTAGAAGAGGATGCAAGAGTGATAGATTGGAAGAGGAAAAGAGGATGGAGAACTGTTTGAGGCTCCTTTTTTTCATTTTGACTGGGGCATGAAAGGGGCCNGGGGGGGGGGGGGGGGGGTCTTAAAACTCGGGAAAGATGATGCAGAGGGGATCTGATCAGACCGAGGATTGGTCAAACTGGCGTTTGCAGGTCAACCTCAGCTAGTTATTCTTCTCTATCCCACTCCAATCCACTCCCAATTGCCTCATCACAGCATGAATTTTAATAATAGAAGCGCATTTTTCTAAAACTTAGTCAACGCATTTCCATTGAAAAATGAATGCAGTAGCGTGTTCAGGAATCCATTTCTTTATAACCTCATTCAAACCAAAGTGGAATTTGAAATGTGCATTCCCTCAAATTTTATGGCAGTTAATAGTAGCCTATAGAAAAAAAAAATAGTGTGTGAAGAGCAAATAATTTCATTTGATTTCCTTTTATTTCATTCGCATCCCACATAGGGAATTTTGGAAAAGCCACTTCAGTTTGATTATTGAATGCTGAGCCAGAGTAATTATGAAATTGTGTTAGGAATTATTGTCATCATTGTTAGAGCCAAGTGGTGTTACCAAGAAGTATTGTTAAGCTAAGACTTCATTGTCAGCTGAAAACCATCTGATGGTTACCATCGGAAGACAAGACCCATCCACGAATGGCTATCATGCCAGACAATGCCTTGATCCAGATGGATTTGCTTTCATATTTCAAATTTCAGACGTTTTTATGTAATAATAATAATAATAATGAGAAAAATAAGAATAATAATGCGGTTTTATGAGTCTTGTATCCGGGCTAGTGCGTGCTCACACTTCACATTGTTAGAGCGGAGGTCTTAAAATAGCTGGTAATGATATGAGTTAAGGAGAGATCACGAGGGAAAAAAAACAGGGATCGTCATCGTCGTCGTCGTGATCATCATCATCATCATCATCATCATCATCATCATCATCATCATCGTCATCATTTTGAACACAACTAAGTGAAACGTTCTGTTGAAACCAGCGAAGGATTAAGAAATACACTTTTATATTTAAAATGCAAAACGGACTTATATAGCCTAATGATATAAAATAATTACGAATTTTCGAATCAAAGATGTGATTCTTGATAGCATCATCATCATCATCATCATCATCTTCGTCATCGTTAGGAACACATTAAAAAAAATCAAAACGTTTTGTCCAAACCAGCCACTTTAAAATTTCAAAACGGACTTATATAATGATATAAAATAATTACAAATTTTCGAATATAAGAAGTGAAATATAAAATGAAATAAATTGGTAAGATTAGACGTAGGCTAAATGGAGTTAAAAGCGTTCATCATCATGATACCAGATAGCATCAGTGTAGTCAGTGTAGTCTTCTCCGATTTGGACACAGCTAGTCATTGTTTTAAGTCATGACGCGAAGGAAATTACTACTTCTAGGAACCATCAAAGCCCGTCATTGTTTTAAGTAGGGTCATGACTGGTTGATCACATCTGATACTTGACTACACATAACCGGATAGGGCGTTTTCCACGGCTTTGGCAGATTTNCGTTAGGAACACATTAAAAAAAATCAAAACGTTTTGTCCAAACCAGCCACTTTAATACTTAAAATTTCAAAACGGACTTTTATAATGATGTAAAATAATTACAAATTTTTGAATATAAGAAGTGAAATATAAAATGAAATAAATTGGTATGATGAGACGTAGGGTAAATTGAGTTAAAAAAGGCTTTCATCATCATGATACCAGATAGCATCAGTGTAGTCTTCTCCGATTTGGACACAGCGTGTCACTGTTTTAAGTCATGACGCGAAGGAAATTACTACTTCTAGGAACCATCAAAGCCCATCATTGTTTTAAGTAGGGTTCATGTCTGGTTGATAACATCTGATACTTGACTACACATAACCGGATAGGGCGTTTTCCACGGCATCGGCAGATTTTTGGGGGTTGGGGGTGGGAGGGGGAGGAGGAAGGTCACCCGGTGCTCGCGAACACCGCCACTCGGCCTCAAGGTTTTGATGGAATTAGTGCTGTAAATATTACGTGTACATTTCACTCTTCACTTAGTAGTTCTGAGGAACTGTTTAACCTATAGTTCATATTTATTTATTTATTTATTTATTTATTTATTTATTTATTTATTTATTTATTTGATATTGTAATGTGAGATGGTGGAGGATGAGGGTTGTAGTGTTAATTCTTGTGTATAATGAAGTCATCTAGAGTTGCGTATTGTTCATCCGGTACTCAGGGAGCGGTCAGTATTGTAGGGGGAACCCTCCCTTGCTTTCATCCTGGATCCGCCCCTGGTCACCACCCACTAGCAACTCCCTGTAATCACAGCTGTTTTATTGTTTTTGATGAGTTGCGCTTAGGTGGGGCTGACTGTAATAGTAAAATGGTTAAAAAAAAAAAATCATCGGGCCCTGGACAAAGCCATTATTCTGTCAAGAGCAGCTGAATCTGTATAATTGCTAATTATCCACCTACAGCGCATAGTTTACAGATAATAGATGTTGCATCTTTTGAAGTCAATCATCAGATAATGGCGACCAGGATTTGGCAAAACTGAGAGCGGTGTAGGCAGGTTGTGAACAGCGTGGTTCAGCGTCACGGAATGGTTGCGGAGTTGGACTTAAGACCTAAAGGCCGTGGGTTCGATTCCCAACCATAGTCGTGTTGTAGGTGCCTTGGGGAAAGCATGTCAGCCACATTTTCCTCAGTCCGCCATTCTGTAAAATGGGTAGCAGGCCAAACTCAGTGAACGATATAGTGAGAATGCTAACGAGCAGCGCCTCCAAACGGCAGCGGCTCTTCATATTCCCCGAGAGTTGAAAAAGTCTTAGAATGATCTGGCATGCCAGGGTAATAATAATGTGAAGTCCTGTGAGCGAGCATTAGCCTTGATACGAGACTTATAAACCGCATTGTTATTATTACTATTATTGAAATTATTATTATTATTAAGTTCAATTCACACGAACTTGATCCGAGCTATTTTGGACGAACTGATCTGGATCTGAATTTTAACTATTTTGGGTGCCTGATCAAAATTTTATAATTTCTACCTAAATTTCAGTTCAGTTCACATCTATCTCGAAAACCAGAACCGAATGCCGATTTCTAAAAATAATGGAACTGATCTGATCTGATCTGAAAAACTACACAATAGAGTTGAACTGTGCTTGATCTTAAGGTCTGTTTCCCATATTGAACTCAACAAGGGAACTGATCTGATCTGAAAACTACACAGTAGAGTTGAACTGTGCTGGATCTTAAGGCCTGTTTCCCATTTTGAACTCAACAAGGGAACTAATCTGATCTGAAAACTACACAGTAGAGCTGAACTGTGCTGTTTCCTATATATTGTTTTTTGTTGTTTTTCTTTTTTCTCTGTACTTACCCAACCCTGAGTCATTCAATCACATCTTTTTATTATGCTTCAGTAAATGGGAGTTAACTTACACTATGACGTACAGAATTTATCATTGTAACACTAGGAACACAGCCATCATTGTTTCTGTGTACACTATAATAATAAATCTAATAATGAGAAGAAAATAAAAATTCATAGGACATGTAATAACAAGACAACAACCAGATTAATTTGGTAACAATTCATCATGCTCATGCCATAGTTGCCGAAATCAGTTTTTGAGGTTTGAGAAATTTAGCGTTCTCAACTTGTTGCTCAAAGCCAAACAGTGTGGCAGATGTGGTTTGGTTTGTAATATTGGGATATAATAACGAGTCAGAATTCTGTATTTATTTTAGTAGGAAACAAGGTGATTGGAAGATCAGAGTAATATTAACATAACAAAAATTACTTAGCGAATGTGGCATAGACGTGGTGATTTGGAAAGCTTTATCGTGAACGAAGCAGAGGAAGACAAAAGGATTCTGTTCTGACTAGAGTGGCAAATTGAAATGGGGCACAATGCAATAATGAAATGTTTAGACCGGCAGTAGGCAGGCAGAGATGAAGGTCCACTATCGCTTGCATCAGTCGACATGGTACTTGAAGAAGAAGAAGAAGAAGAAGGAGATAGTAATGCATAGGGTTAAACCCTGCATCCGGATGAAAATTATCATGTGTGGGAAGAGTTATTGGTAAACAGAGGCATACAAGAGAGTAATTTCGAGCCACAGAGGACACAAGATAACAGTGTCGTTGATTGCAGTGAAGAGGGATGGGACGTCATACAAGTGGTGCAAGACTCACCGGGCAGTGGTCTGAGTTTCGTCATGTTTGCCTTAGACACCGCGTACACTTCGTCGTGTAGGATTCAGCGTGTGCTAAGCTATTGATTAAGTTTAGTTAACTTTGTAATCAGCTCAAATTTTACCATGTGCGTGTGGGTGGTTTTGCCATGCACATCGCACACTTAATGACTAATCTTATCTGGTTGTCAACATGGGCGATAGTGGATATATACGTGAGTGACGGAGAGCGAGATAATAGGAGAAATAGAGAAAAGAGGAAGAAGGTGGGCTATGATGAGAACATGCATTATACGTACAAAGCGAAGTAGACATTAGCAGTGATAAACTCTTTGTTTTACTTAACGTTGCAGTTTAGGACCATGGACCCAGCTTAAAACAAAAGGGATAAGGAACGCGACGAAATCTTGAAAAACACAAGCAAAGACGCGCGACGAAGTGTAGAGTAAAAACGCGATGATTTTTGCGCCGGTTGACGTCAGACACGACAAAATGTAACACACACACATATAGGCCTACACACATACACACACACAACACAACACACACACACACACACACACACACACACACACACACACACACACACACAAATCCCCCAAAACAGAGGTTTAATGTAGAGGGTGAAAGCACAAGATTCAGGGAAGCATTAGTAACATGAGTATGTAGCGTGGGAGAAATGTCTCATTATCATTATCAACCCACATGTGATGAATCATGTTTGAAAACCACAGTTCAGCTCGGTGACAATTCACAGTGTTCATGCGGGTCCTTAGTGGTCCTTAAAAAAAATTCACAAGAAAGAAGATGATACTTGCTGTAGGATGACTGTGAAAATGTACTCGAAAAATGACTAAAAATAGAAATGTGAAAAGTGGTTTGGAGATAGCATTGTCCTGAACCAAATGTAGTCCAGTGGCAGGGCCCCATATTGAGCATTGTCCTGAACCAAATGTAGTCCAGTGGCAGGGCCCCATATTGTTCGAGAACCTTGCAATGTTTACTGGACTAATAAACTATATAAGGAAAAACAGTTATTAGGAGTAATACTAGTATGACTACTGCAGCCACGACTACGACTATACAGCCACGACTACTATAGCCACGATTACTATTACAACTACTCGTACTGTCGATTAATGTCGATACAGGCAATAGTCATAGAAACAATCGGCTTAAATTCGCCCAAAGCTGTATGCCAATATCCGTCCAAGTAATGTAATATCCTGCTTGCATAAAGTATGTATTATTTCGCCCACGTAACAGTCACCCGAGTGGAAGTGAGTGTTCACACAACGACTTCTCGGCCCTCTTCGTTATGTATTCACAGGTGGTGACAGATTATGCTAATTACAATTGATGGAGCTTTGTAATCAGGAATTTTATTCAACAAAAGCTTTCTTATTTCTCACTTAGTTGCTCAGGAGGGTTTTATTCTGAAAAGAGGAAAAAAAATAGCAAGACATACACAATCATACCTATTTATCTAAATATGTAAAATATGGTTGTCAGGTGGTTCGTTGAATTTTATTTTTTTTGTTTTAAAAAGGGTAAACACATGCCTGCACACACAGTGCACACACACACACAAGCATTCATCATACATATGGAATGCGAATGGTAGCTAAAAATCTATATTTTCAGGCTGGTAAGAGATTGTCTTAGTTGTCTTAGGAAACAAATGAGAAGTAACAGCCGTTATTGATTCCATAACATTTGAGTATGAGCTGAGGACAGGAGCACAAGTTCAGAATATCCGTAGGTCTTGTGAATTTGATCTCCTTCCAGCACAGTAAGCTGCAAATGGTTGATTTAGATTTCACTGACTGGAAGAGAATGGGTCGGAGAATAAATATAGTGGGACTTTGTTATCTTTTACCCCCCCCCCCCCNAAAAAAAAAAAAAACACCAACAAAACTTCATCACTAATCCACCCTTTCAGAGTTACTCATTTGCCCTTCTAAGTCTGCGCAACAGGGGCTGTCATCAATGGTGCCTGTCGGGGTCTAATTACGCCACACAAAAACTCAAGATTTATCCACAGTTGCTGACCCTTTGCACAGAAAAATCAATTTCTTCTGTGCACTGAAATTATTTTACTCTCGATTTCTGCAGCAAACAAAAGTTTCGATTTCGAATTCACCTTCAGAGCCTGAAAAAGTCGGTTCTTCATTTAGCGACATAAGCCTTATTCTGACTTACTATACTCAAAGAGTAAAAGTCTCAAGGGCAGGGGGTTTGAGGTNGGGGGGGGGGGGGGGGGTCAAGGCTTCCAGACTCCGATACCAAGACCAAAGATCGTTTTTAGACGCTATGCCCCACGGCCTTTTGTACGGCTGAAGTCTGTAGGTTCAAAGGGTTGGATCCAGCAGGGCAGTTTTAAGATTCTGTGATACGGTTTTGTAAATTGTTGAACAATAACAAAAAAAATACATGCACAATTTGAAAAATTTGCTTCCCTAAACCCATGCAGGCTCATACTTCCCTCTCTTTTAAACAAATTACCTGCATTAGCAACAGTGTCACGCCTCCAATTTTTCATGCGACCAAGGCAGAGTGTTTTGCTCAAAGTCAGCAGCAACTATATCAAATTTCAAGATAAACCAAATCTGGAGTCTGAGCCACTCCTGTGCAATGAGAATGAGCAGGCAGATTATTATACTATAGCTCACAACATTATTATTGAGTGGGTGATCAAGAACGCTGAAACCAGCAGAAGACTGCTGTTGTAGAATGGGAGAAGGGCAATGTTTTTTTTTTTAAACTGGGTTGTCTTCCTCTTGATGTCAAGGCTGTCAGAAGCAGGGAATTATGACAAGAAAACTTTTTCTCTCACAGTGAAAGACACTGGAAGAAATTGTGAAACTTTGGTCTAGAAGAAAAAAAGGAATTTAGTTGTATCATTGCATTGATAAAGAGACGGGCAGTGAGTATGGATTCAAAGGGTTCTCCGTATGCTTCTGAGTGGATTAGCGAGGAAAGCTTTTTTTATTTTTTTGTTGATGTTTGCTTCATTTCTTATAATTCCAGTAGTTCCTGTAATCTTTTAGACTTGAATACAAGTAAGGCATTGCTGTCAAATTGATTTGAA
>JAWQUT010000445.1:418189-445237 GCA_033807755.1 Ellobium chinense
AAAAAAAAATCGTAAAGAATTGCTGGGACTCTATTTCCCAACCCAACTGAATTACAGAGTCTTGTTTAGTTCAGTAATTAATCTAGATTCACTCATGGCATCACACACCAATTCAGTTGTCCCGATGTCATGTACTTAGCTGCTGATGTAGGATAGACAGTATGAATGATAGGAGACACTGTTTACACACAGAATCCTGAAAAAAGGAAGATTACACTGAATATTTAAGCATCCTGGTTTGTGACACTGGTACCCGGCAAATTATGGTATGTGATCCTGGTACACTGATGATATCCATGTTTTGATGAAAGCAGGTATCTGGGGCAGTTCTTATTCTTTTTATTTAGGTGGCAAATATCAAGAAAATTTCATGAGAATTTAAGATCTTTATCTTTGAAAAGATTGTTTCAGTTCTTTCTCATTCTCATCATCAGTGTTGCAAGAAAACTAAAAATGCCCAAGATAACCGATGAAGTGCAACCACCAAGCTGTAAAAAGTTGTTTGGTTTAAATAGTTCTTCATCAGATTTTACTGCATGAATACTTCAGGAAATATTTTAGATATTAAATTAAACCCACCTCCCCTCTCAAAAAAAAAAAAAATTGCTCTTTAAGATGTCAGTCCCTTCCCTTCATTCCAGCAGTTTGAGAAGTGGTTAAGTAATCAGCTGTCTGAAACAGTGTGAAGTTATGACATATCCATTTTCACCATCATAGCTGACGAAACAGCCCTACTGAGCTCACATTGTTGAAGATTGGAGAAATCTTATAGACTGTAATGTGATGTGGAGGTTGATGATGATAGAAATGGGGTCTTAATGGCAACAGATAAGCTCTTTGTGGCTACAACAAGCCTTAGTTTGCCAGGAACTTGAGGAAGGACAGCTTATGTGGGACAAGAGTAATTGCCCATTTCACAAGGGGGATTGCTGTAACTGAAGCACAAATTAATTATGTGCATGGAATGTACATACACTCAAGACAGTAGTTCTCCTAGAGGCAATGCAGAAATAAACCCAACACATATATATATAATGATGATAATAATAATAGTAGTAATGAGGTTTAAAAGTCTTATATCTGGGTATAATGGCCACTCACACAGAATGACACTGTTGCCCCAACAGACCAGATCACGCTGGGACTTTCTCAACTTCATGGGGAATATGCATTGCTGCTGCCATTTACAGGCTCTGATCACTAGCATTCTGACAATATCTTTCACTGCCTTTAGCCAGGTACTCATTTTACAGATAGGGGGACTGAGGAAAATGTGATTGAAATATTTTCCCTCAACACTTACAACACAACCGTGGTTGGGAATTGAAACCACGGCCTTTAGATCTTGAGTCCAGTGCCATTACCATTTGGCCATTATACTCCATTTGTAGCTTTGTCTCATCAAAATGTGCTGAATAAAAATCATGAAAGACAATCAACAACTCATGACAGGGCAAGAGCAGAGATCTAATGCTGTCAAGTTCTCTTTAAAATGTAGATGAAAAATGACACTGCAAGAGATTGTTCCTTGTTCAGTCAGAATGAGTTCCAGTTCCAGTCCAAGTTTTTAATTTTATGTTGTTTTTTTTCTTCCTCCAGGACAAGGAACCAGTGGACACAGGGGCTGGAAGTGGGGCGGGCCTGCCATATTCAGATGATGAAGATTTCGTTGAGTCAGGCTCCGGCTCTGGAAGTGGAATGGGTGACATAGACATCATGCCTGACGGTTAGTGATGCACATACATACGCTATTACTAAATCCTTCATGGTCTCTCCTTGTGATATATATATATACTTAAACACTTTCATCACCCTTCGCTGTGTTATGTTTTTTTTTTTTTTGAAGCACTGATGGCGGTATCCTGAGATTCTCTCACTTCGTGCTACCCCCCTACCCCAAATCAAGCATTTGGTGGGAGCATCCCAGGATATTGCCAGAAAGGATAAGGACGTACAGTTATGTCATATCTAGCAAAGCGATTAAGAAAATTTGTAGTGCTAATCTGAAATACCTCAGTAATATGAAGTTAGATCAGTCCTATGCATATAGTAAAACAGGGGGAATATCATCGGAATTTGGGCATAAACTCGAAAACGTAACGTTAATTTTTATGATGAAGAATTTAAAGCTGTACCATCTGATCTTTTACCACCGGAAGGCGAATCCCACCTTGTAGAAACTGTGGACATTGTCTCTCCACTTCTCGACTCAGATGGATCTGCTGTCATATTTCTAACACTTGATGTTTTTTTAGTAATGTTTTATTATTTTTCTTTTATCACCGGAAGGCAAACCCCACCTTGTAAAAACTGTGAACATTGTCTCTCCTCCATTCAGATGGATTTGCTGTCATATTTCTAACACTTGATGTTTTTGTTTTAATTTTGTTTATATTTCTTTTATCACTGGAAGGCAAACCCCACCTTATATTTCTAACACTTGATGTTTTTATTTTAATTTTTTTTATATTTCTTTTATCACCGGAAGGCAAACCCCACCTTGTAAAAACTGTGGACATTGTCTCTCCTCGACTCAGATGGATTTGCTGTCATATTTCTAACACTTGATGATGTTTTTATTTTAATTTTTTTTATATTTCTTTTATCACCGGAAGGCAAACCCCACCTTGTGAAAACTGTGGACATTGTCTGTCCTCGACTCAGATGGATTAGCTGTCATATTTCTAACACTTGATGTCTTTATATTAATTTTCTTCCCCCAGAATATTTAGAGGGACAGTAAACCAGCGATATGCAAAATTTTTAGGCAGTATGAAATGTGTTACTCATCCATGGAATTGGGAAAAACACTCTGATGTGAACTATGTGATAATTCAGATCAGTGAATTATGCCTTTACGTCTAATCTCTTTATACCCGGGGCTAGGCAGGTCTTGAAGTCTCTTTAAGAGAATTAAGATTCAGAAGCAGTATTTTTCAAACCTCTGGAATACAGCATTAAAGGTCAAGGAGGTCTTTATGTCAGAAACAAACTGAAAGGTTTTGACACAGTGACTAGATGTTATTGTGCAATGATTATGTTGATTTTTAGAAGATGTGATAAACTTTAGCTCCGGGAATGTTTTTTCTCACACAAACACTAGTTCATTACAGTCTTCAAAGGCTGCTATCTGTATTCATTAATATGTTCTAGCAGTAACGACGTTTCTTGCTGTAACAGGTAAATAAAAAGTCAAATCAGTTTCAAAACTTCATTTGTTTCAGATAAAAAAAGACAGTAGTGGTAGTGTTAAAACATTTTTCACTCAAGGCATGAGATACATTATTATGTAACTGTGTGCAAAATATTTGTCAGTTTGTGTTAAAATTGCACTTTCAAGTGCACTTTCTGCATGAAATCATTTTTAAAATTTTGCAAAACTGTTTTTATAACAAAAAAAAAAAAAAAGAAAGGATGAGAACAAAGTTGAGAGAGTACAGGTGTTATATATGGACTTTGTAGCTAAAGTAAACACATTCACCAGTACATCAGAACTGCCAAGATTCCTGAATTTTTTAGGGATATTTTTCATAATCACATTCTGCTCTCGGACTAATTGTGAAACCTACTGTTAAATATATACAGTCGACTCCGCTTAATCGCCCTCCGCTTAATCGCCTTTTCCGCTTAATCGCCTCGTTTCCTAGGGAACCGAATTTTTTCTATATAAAAGTCACTGGATAATCGCCTCTCACTCCGGATAATCGACCACTCTTCAGCGCCCATGAATTCAAAGATCAGCGGTTGAAGGGTTACAGTTGACAAACAAACAATGTACACAGACGGTTTAACTGCGCGACGGATGGCAGACCGGTTGCCTGAGTGACAGCTGCCACCCCGAAATAGGTGTGATAAGCCTTTCCTCTCCATCTCCCCCTCCCCTTGTCCCCCTTCGTCCCACGCTACGCATCACCACCTTCACTCGTCCGATACATGCTACTGCGCCGAAAGCCGTGGTATAGTCTCCTCCCCCCACGCCTTGATTGCGCCTGTCTGGTGGATTTCGGTTAGATCAGAGAGCGTGTCATGTGGATGAACGGTCTACCCCGACCATGCCATCCTACTCCATATTATTGTCTGCTGGGTTATTGCGAGGTGGCCAATGAGAGAGACCGCGGAGATCAAATATTTTGTGCGCTACAACACCGTCAAACTCGAGTTTGTCCGGAGTCTGGCGACAAGAAGGTGTCAATGCACGATATCAAACCACGACATCAAAGAAATTTAATCTTCTTAGCAAAAATATGGCCGAAATTACTTCCTCCGCTTAATCGCNGGTGTTATATATGGACTTTGTAGCTAAAGTAAACACATTCACCAGTACATCAGAACTGCCAAGATTCCTGAATTTTTTAGGGATACTTTTTCATAATCACATTCTGCTCTCGGACTAATTGTGAAACCTACTGTTAAATATATACATATATTTTTGTTGTTTTTGGTATTGTAAGTTTACCCAAACGAATGTTCAAGCATACCATATAATCGGTTGTTTCCATGAAGTACCTGAAATTTTACCATAATCTCAGTTGGCAGCTGTGGTAGGTGATGTCATAGAGCCAGCATGTAACCACATGATAAAGAGGATTGATGTTGTAATACTCGTAAGTTTAAAGTTTGTTGGTTTAGGCCATTTCACAACAGTTCAGAAAGACCGAACAACGGTTCAGAAAGACTGAATGACAGCAAAAATACCTCGTAACTGTCACTTACATTTAGTAACTGACATCTCTGTTTCTTTCTCTTTCCCTCTGTCTCACCCACTCACTAAGTTAACCCATGGCTTTACCTATGCAAAGCACACCATTTCACTGAATATAAGTTAAGAGAGGTAAAATCTTCACAACAAAATATAATGTTCTCCCCTCTCAGTCCCGTTATCAGTACTGGACAGGTGTATCGCGTCTGTGGGCTGTAGGTGTGCATACAATGGCTCATTCATTTTCTGTGGAAAATGAAAGTAAAAGTTTATTCCCCCATTTAGGTGTATTGTTTACAGAGCCATACGTTGTTACACGTTTCTGTGTGGCTTGTAGTGCAGCACACATCATGCCAGAATAAGGCCCTGTTTAAATCACTGAAGACAAGTCAGTTTTCAGGTAACATGGAATTATCATACTAAAACAATGTAGTTTCCAAGATTAGTTTACAACCTTCTTGACTATCCCAATACAGTGGCTATCTGGGCTTGAATAGTTTATGACACGGGGCATAAGAGAATAGGACTGAATAGGAATAATGAATGTGCAGGATATCTTATTACATTAATATTCAGCCAGCTACATGGATAATTATGCCAAAACATATGGTTGGTCCTGAGCCAGCCACAGTAGAGGATGTGGATTCACATCTTCAGTCTTCAGTCAGATAAATTCTCTGCTTTACTTACAACCTTCTAACCCATCTCTCCTCACAGGGTCTCAGGATAGGACCACCCCTGTCAAGGCCACTACATTAGCACCAACCACCACCACCAGCCGTCCCCTCACACCTTGTGAGACGATGCGCCAGACAAGCCAGACAGTGGTCGGCAAGTTCGTCCCGCGCTGTCTGCCCAACGGAGATTTCGACTCTCTGCAGTGTCACGGCCACCCTGGCACCGGCGACTGTTACTGTGTTGACCTCGAGGGCAGAGAAATTCCAGGCACACTTATGGAGGCACCGAATTTTCCCAACTGTGAAGAAGGTGAGGAAAGAGAGGAGGAGACATGGATGTGATGATAATGGGAATGGTATACATGGGAAGGAGGCAGAGATTAGGCAGAGGATGGGATCAGTATTTGCATATTGTGGTTAATTCCACATCCATTGAGTCACCAAGTCAACACCACAAGAAGTACAGGGGTGGGGGATCAGAAGTTGCATCAGCATCAGTGACTTCTAAGAGCTTGGGTGGATGCATGGGACCCTTCTGAGATTGGGTAAAAATATCATAAATCACAGAAAATATCCAAGTGCTCGATCTAAGAGCAGATTCTTAACCTACCATAACATCACATCTATGGTCATTGCTAAAGCAGATGCTTAATGATAAGATCAAAGGCAAGGCAAGAATAGCATTAATGTCCTTTTCCACCAGTCAGTAGAATTCTGACATTGTCTACGACAACTCTGCCTCACACCAATGTACCACTCTATAAATGCCAAGGCAAGCCAGTCTACCAACAGAAAATCTTAAAGTTTAAAACCTTTCATATATATACGCCTTAATGAAATTGACCAAAGATAATTTTTCATACATTTCTTCTGTTTAGAGACATAGTGCAAAGCACCACATTTGTCAGAACTGGTCAGTGGTACTTGCATATGATTGGAGGGGGTGGGGGGTAGGGGAAGAAGACAGGAGTAATGCATATCATTTGTGAGGTACATGTACATACAGCTGGAGGTTCTGGGATCCCCTAATATGTGCTTATACTTACGGTGACCACATCAGACAAGAAATATCTGCTTTGCAGTTAACATATCATTCAACCCTATTTTCACGTTATCTTTCCCAGGATACAACCTCCCTCCCTGTGTCCACCAGATGGTCAAACACGTTCGCAACAGATTGCTGGGCAGCTTCCGGCCCAAGTGTACCGTGGATGGTCAGTTTGACCGGGTACAGTGCCACGGTTCTATGTGTTACTGTGTGGACGAGAGCACAGGCTCAAAAGTGATGGGCACTGAGGTGCACATTCCAGACACTCCCAACTGTGGTAAGGTCCTTGTTTTTTGTGTCAGTTGTTACCAGATCCGTGGGTATGTAGGTTATCAATTACATGAAAATGGAAAAAAAAAAAAGAACTTTTATATACCCCATTGGGAAATTGATTTACAATGTTATGCATTTCATTTATAATAAAGACACATATAACAATATACTTCGTACATGTTAATGCAAACTATTATAAACAAAATACATAACAAATTCATTGCTGGTCATCAGCGGTGCAACGCCCTGGTCCTCTGGGCTCTAAAGCCAGGTACTCATTTAACCTGAGTCGAGGGAAGAATTAGAAGTGAAGTGTCTTTCCCAAGGACACTACATCGTAAACTTCCCAGTCTGCGAGTCAACACTTAAATCTTTAATTTCATAGTCTTCAATTTCTGAATATGATTCACAAACCACGTGGCCATGCTGCCTCACATGGTTTATTTTTCTAAACTTAAATATTAAAAAAAGATGCAATGTCTGCGAAAGTATTTCGAAATGTATATAAACTGTACCTAGAATTTCACTGGTCAGAGAGATTGTTTGATATCAGTCTAAGAAACAGCTTGCACAGAAAAAGCATGACATTGAAAGAGAGGTTAGGATAGGTGAACAGCAATATTGTAAAATTTATTTATCTCAGTAAACTAGTCACAAATTTCAAATTTGTAGGGTGATCCTGGAATACAGTGGAGCACATATAATGCATATACCTTGAGACCGATCAGAATGGTACTTATTAACAGAACTATGTATTATTCATTCATGTCTACTTGGAGAGGAAAAATCAGGGCCAAAAACGCTGTGCCCACTGTCCATGTTTACGTATATATTAAGTGTGCTCCACTGTATAGTAACCTAAAGAGAATTATCACTGTTTTACAACCCATGTTCTTATTCTCTATGCTGCAGATGATGATATGGAAGTTAGTGTTCCAGAGGTGACACCAAAGTTTGTACTGCCAGACCATAAAGAAAGTGGAGAGTCCAAGGTATGTATGAATCTAAAACTGGTTCTGGGGAGTCTATAGGTTGCAGAAATTCGTGTAAAGTTTCCTTAGAAACAGTTGTCAGATTTTGGGAAATAAAGTGTCAGTTTTGATAAATATCTATTTATTGTTATCATATATAAAGATTTTTTTCTCTTTTGTCACTCACTGACATGGTTCACATGACAGGAGATGAAGTACCAGCGGAAATCTTTTCTTCACATATTTAGACTTTGGACTGAGCTGATAAAATAATAAAAATTGCATCTTCACCAGCTTTTATTCCTCATACAAAATTCACTTATGGGACAGTTGGTCCTTTTGTAGAGGAAAGATGTTTTTGCTTGAGATATTTTGCACCAAGCAATGAGTTGCTATGCAATAATGTGGTTGTGACATGTTGTTAGGGAGATGGTTTTGTTTACTCATATGCAAGCCATTTATACTGTTTTACTTTCTGCTCATCAGGATGATGACATTGACATTGACAGCGACACAGATGAGCCTGAGCTTGTTTTCCCAGAAGGTGAGTTTTGAATGTCACATAATAAACCGGGGGAGGTAATGAGTCAAGAAAGGAATGCTTGGTGAATGAACTTACCACTAGAAGAATAAAGTGTTGAAATTCTTGCATCTCAGCTTACCTGGACAGTTAATTCTCCTACTCTGGGATCCCAATAGAAACTGAAAAGAAAAAATAATGAACACAATTTAGTTATAATATTACTTCATTCATTGTTTCACCAACAGTCAGATAGTGATTATTGTTGATAAATCATGAAGATAGAAAGTGATTTTGGTGAGAAAATGAAGATAACAGAATACTTTGGAATCATGATCTAAGTGTGGCCTAGTCCCTTTGGAGTACCTGAAAGTCACATGGCTGAACCACTTGCTAGATGGGAGTATCTTCCCCAGGAAGATCTGTTGTTGCATCATCATCATTTGTCATGAGGCAATAAATAACACCTGTTTGTTATTTACGACAGAGCTTTGTGTCTGCCTTTCAATTTAATCTTTGAACTCTTTCCCCACACCAGGCCCAGGGGATGCAGAGGACACAATTGATCTGGATACAGAAGTGGAGGGAGGGGAGAGTACCAAGACGTCAGGCACAAAGGTGGATGACAAGTTTGAGGACAATCGCTCCGAGACAGGACGGGAGCAAGAAATGGGCAAACCAGGTGGTCAGGAAGGACAACAAAACGAGAAGGTGACGGAGGCCAGTGAGATCATGACTCAGCCAGGAATTTTAGCGGGTAAGAACACATAATGGTAAATAAATGAAATTGAAATAAATACAACCCTCAATGTGTTGGGTAGAATTTAGCCAAAAAATTAAAGAAAATGGTTAAAAAGATAAGCAACCAAGCTAATCCAGACGTCTTTATTGTGCCTTGATGTAAGCATTGAAAATGCTCTTCAACTTTTGCGCTGTGTTTACAATTGAGTCACGTATGCCCTTGAGGAGAAGGGGAGGGGGTTGCATGGGTTGCAAACTACCATGCCCATGATGAGGGTCACACACCACTCATAGATTAAAACAATCTTATAATGAGGCCATCATGCCCTAGGGGACATGAAACGCAGCCAAATTTGTTACATCTGCCTTGAAACTGTGTGACCAAAGGGTTGTGACAGTAGATTCAGGCGCAAAAAAAAAAACGGTGTGGATTTTAAATCCCACCAGCCCATGAAATAATTATAAATGACTTGGGAAAGGACTTCATTTACCTCTCTAAAAAATGAACACCTAGTTGGTGGCAGTGAAAGGTGTTGTCTGGATGTTAGTGATCAGCTCATGCAAAATGGCAGTAGCAATGTGTGCCTTAACTCTGCAAGTGCGAAGGTCCACAAAGATGGTTTCGTGATAAAATGTGATGAATCACGGATGTGGTCAGTTTTGATCAAGGTCTTGGTAACCCTTGCAGCATTTCATGATAAGCTTTGTCTTATCTTCTTTCAGAATACCTGTGGTTTCAAATTTATTACAAGTTAAATAAAGTCGTGAAGCAGTATTTTTTTTTTAAAGTTTGTGAGATTTGTTGAAATTCTCACAAATTTAAGTGGACATTCTCAAAGCAAAAACAAAATTTAAGTCAGCGCTCAGAAGGTTAAGAGATTTGAAAAAGCTTTTCTGGCCTGCATTACTACTAATAAAGTGAAGTTGTGAGAGTATACGTAATCTTTATACAACACTGATAAAATCTTACTATTATGATTATTTTATCATTATTATAACGTTATTACTGTTATGATTATATTATCTTTATTATAACAGAATTATCATTGTTGTAACAAGTTCTCTGTTTGTCTCCCCAGGTATAATTGGAGGATCGGTTGTTTTACTCCTGTGTTTGGTTCTACTGGTGATGTTTATAATATACCGCATGCGCAAGAAGGACGAGGGAAGCTACCCCTTGGACGAGCCCAGGAAAACACCCAATTATAATTATGTCAGAGCACCAGATAAAGAATTCTATGCTTAAGAGTAGCTGCTGCCAATCTTTTCTATTTCTTTAAATCAGCAGTAGAATATTGTTTCTTTGCAGATTTTCACAATTTTACCATCAAAGAGTCGATAGTTTTTTGGTGACCACTTACCAGTAAAAAAAAGGAAAAAAAGCTAAAATAGATTTGTGAAACACAGAAATAAGTGTAATTTACAATATTTTACTGTTTTAAGTGATGGAAATAGGATTTTTGCTGTACACTGGAGATTTTAGAAGGTTCTTTTAGAAGCAGTGATATCATGAAATGGCAAAGAATATACTATTAATGAGAAAAGAATCGTCAAATAGACGCGGTCATTTTGTCAAGAGACATCTCTGAAGAAGCGACTTAATCAGTATGGTGCATTAGTACCGTCTTGGACGCTTACCTCAAGATTGACCAAGTATATGCTTTTATTTGTTTTCACACCTCATAAGTGTCGCAGCTACAGAGTCATAGGAAAATAATTCACAAGAGAAAATAATATAGTTCACACACAAGAAAAATTTGACACAGAAGAAAAAAAAATTCATGTTAGTTCTGAAGCAGAAGCTTCACTGGCGTTCTGAGGAAGTTAACTTGAAATTTATCTGGATTTGTGGCAATATATTTGGGGAAGGAGAAAATATGACCTGCGTGTCATTTGTGGGTTAGATTAATGTATATTTTCCATCCATTGTGTTCTGAAGACAGTAAAAGCGATCAAATTTCAGATACCAGTGGACTTGATCGAACACAGGGCTCACAATTTATCATCTGAGGTGCCTTCTCTGCCATATGTATGATGAATTTACGTGGCAAATTCATTTTTTTCCCCATTTTGTAATGTGATGATAAACATATATATTTGTACTGAGACTTTTTTACGATGAATTTTTACATTTTTTGGTTTGAGACGAAAGCTTTAGGATTCCCATCCTTTGTTTTTTCTCTCCCATGTGGTTCAATTTTCTACACTAACACAACAATCTGTGGATCACTGATGACAAACTGTACGTTCATCTTATGGATGGTGTTCAAAAAGTTACAGGCTCAAAATGAGTTCTGCTTTTATTTCACCTTTTTAGGTTATATCAGCTATAATATATGGATCTTTTCATGAATGAACCCCCATAATTTTAAACTTAAATCATGCTGAGTTCAGGGAACTACATGAAGAAGTTATTGTCTTTTTTTCCTTAGCTACATTGGGATGTATCAGGAGTCCCCTCCTTAAAAAGTTCCATTTTTTCTTGTTCATTTGATCATTGTTCATTTTTTTTTTTTTTGGTTCCTTTTTTGTTCTGGTGCAACATGTTTATTCATTGGTTCACGAATTGTAAAACTGTAGTACTTTTAGTATTGTTGTCACCAGGTTTGCTCTTCATCACCATTTTTCATAACTGCTGTCATCATTATCATCCTCATCATCATCATGAACATCTTTCATCTTTGTCTTCATATTGATCATCTACATGAATCCTCATCTTGCTTACCCATACAGAATCAAGGTTGTTATATCTTTCTCATAATATGCACATGAAAACTGTACTCACCTTAGCATTGTTTCTACCACCGATATAGTTCCATGTTTGACTGTAGAACTCCGTCTTCTGTTGCTGTCATTTTTTTCATATGATACATGTCATGCTTTGGTGAAGAAAGGTAGTTTTTGAAGATTGTCTCTTGAAGGTCATGGAGTCATCACAGCTGTGGATTTTTTGTGTATTTTTTATTTTATGAAATGTGCGGAACAAAGAACATTGCTGTAAGATGGGTTTCACATTTTATGCACATTTCTTTATAATATGCAGCTGAAGTTTGATATTACATCCTCACCCAAGTTGATGGAGATCATTATTTTATCTACCCCCTTTTGAAGAGCGAAACACATTGCTTGAGATCCAACAATGCTTGAATTTCCTGCAATATTTCAAAACATGTCTTTGTAGTTTTTGGAAAGCCGTTTCAGCGGCTGTGATCTTGGCAGAACCAACGGAGTGCCTCACTGGCTCTAAATGGCACAGACAACAAATTGATCATCTGAAAGAAAAAGAAATGGTCAATTATTTTATTCCCAAATAACCTTGAAAGTAGCCACAGAGCCAGCCAATATGTGCTTAGTTTATCAGCTCTGCTTAACAGTCTGGGCTGACATGAAAATGACCATTTGCTACCTCCAAACGTTACCTGGTAGGTCCTTTAACTAGCTGATTTGTTTATTTCACAGCCAACGTCTAAATATGACACCAAGTCATACCAAAGACTATTTGTTGTTACTCTCATAGTACATACCTGTATCAACCATCATATAGGGCCACGGGACTTATTGTTACTAATAGTTGAAGACTAACATATAACTCTTTCCCACCATGGAGTGGGTGTTTTGGCATTTAATATTACAAGCTGTGAAGGGGATTGTGTATGATCAAAGAAATTATGCCAAGATATATGGGGGTTATCTGCAGTTTTTTCTTGTCCACAGAGTTAGATTTGGATTAAATTTGTTTTTAACGGAATTAAAACTTGGTTTATGTTGATTTCTCATGCGCTGTTACGTGTGCCCTTCATACTGTTTGTAAAACTATTGCAGATTGTACCTCTAATGTTACGTGTACACAAATCAGTAGAGCTGAGTCCAAGCAAGGAGAAGTGAGCAATAATATTGTATGCAATCCTTCACACACATTAAGAATCAAGTTGGAGACAGGCTTTTGCATCACTAATAGTACAGATAGTGAGCATCAACCATCTGTTGATACAGTAATGCAGTGCAGTGACAGAATACTGTAATCGGGATCTGCTTATATGATTATTTAGTGTATTTATCATTTCACATCAGAGTAACCGATATACTGCCTGTCATCACAATATAAAATGCACTGCCTGTTGTTATACAAAACTCATTTTAGTCTGCCCGTTACTACAGCCACTTAGTACAACAGTCAGGAAAGGCTACCTATTACTACAGTAAGCAAAGTATACCAACCGAATGTCAGTGCTGGCTACCTGTCATTAAAACTGTTAACACAGTTAACTGATGTTACAACCAGTCAGCGCAAAACTGCCAGTTGTTAATACAGTGTTTGAAAATCTTCATTGCAGTGGCTTTGCAGTATTTAAAAAATCTCATTGCAATGGCCTCACAGAAAACTGTTAAGCTCTGGTATTAGACAACACTGACAAATTGGTTTTACAGGCCATAAGATTACCTATTATCATGACTTTTTGCTGCAGAGCTTTCAGGATGTCTTGTCCTCCCTTGTTGGTAATTTGTCTGAAGGACTGTATGGGTCATTTTGATTTCCAAATTTTTATTTATTTTTTTTTGCCTTGTATTTTTTGTCTGTAACTGCTTAGTGAAGAGGACCAGTGGTTTCTTTTCTTGGATTTTCTAGCAGGTGAGGAGCCTGGTAGTCAAGATTAGCTGATGGAGAATTTTTTGTGTGATTCACATTTTCTCTCATGCAGGTGNGAGAGGGGTAGAAAATGTGAAAAAAATACCAAACACACCAGGATGAATTTGGTGCAGAAAGAAAATTGGGATGCAAATTTATGATTTGAAGATGCCAAATACACAAATGAAATATCGGCACAAATTGTAGACGCGGACCCTGTCTCAAACCACACACTTTACTGTGATGAAGTTTCTCAAATGCCGTGGAAAAGCATGTGAAACCTTCCAAGAAAGAAAAAAAAATTGCAAGGTCTTCATTCTTACGTACCTGAATGACTTTCACTGGATTTTCAGATGACCAGGAAAAGGAGTGTTTTATACTTTATGTGTATTTTGTTTCTTAAATTTCATTAGTTTTCCAAGAAGAAATGAGAGAAAAAAACCCGTGCTGGCTGAATAAGGTTCTTTCAGTTTCAACATATTATAATCCAAGTTTTTTTTCCTGACCTCATCATAGAGTGACAGGCAGTGAAGAAGCTGTGTACAAATCCTGCGTGACAACTAGATTTTGAAGTAAGACCACTCTTTTTATATGTTCTTGATTGACAGACATTTAGTGGAGAGGGAAATGGAGGGGGGGGGGNGGGGGGGGGGGGGGGGGGGTTGAAGGGGGATAGGCCATATAGTGACTAGAGGTGAAAAATTTTGTTTATAAGATGCTTTATTTGACACTTTGTTTTGTCATTTTGTAAATATCCATTATAGAATTTTATTTGTCATTCAGAAAAAAAAATAATTTTTGTGGATTTGTAATGTTGATGCTTTTGTGTCTATGTTTGTTTTTCTTTGGTTTATAACATAAATCTGCACTGTATTATTTAATATTACTGAAACTAATGGCATCTTTTTACTTACATAGTTCAAAATGCCTCAGCACAATTGGCAACAAGATCACACAATAGGCCTAAAAGATCAAAGAGTGGAGAAAATCACTATCCTTGAGGAATTTTTTTGTTTTGTTTTAAATATGTATTTTATGAGGCATCTTGAATCAACAATGACAAATATTAATTATTATCATTAATGGATGACATCAGTCATACTTTATAAAGATGACACGGGCACAAGTTCAAAGAAAACAACAAATGAGAATTAGCTGCGGATTTGTTGAAGATACTGGTATGGTCAGTAATACTTGTATTTGGAATACCTACTGTACGATACTGTAAAATGTATAGTCACTTGTATATTCAACATTTTAAAATAGCTGAAATTCTATAAGGTCTAGAATTAGCCTGTGGGTGTCTTTATTTTTTCCAAACATGGGTCAGTTTTATTACGGAATTTCTATTCTCTTTCATAGTATTACTGGTATATGCTGTGTTTGAAACATATACATGAACGTAACACCATATTTTATAGTAATATTGTGCTCGTGTTGTTTTGGTGTGCGTCAGTGCGTGGTCTTGATCTTGTGGAAGTTTCATCTGGTCACACCTTTTCACATATGCAGAGTTTATTGTCTCAAAACAAAAGGGCTCAGTTATGGTTAGTTTATGGTCTGGAAATAGAGACAGGTACTGTAACTTTTTGAATATATTATATGCTTAAGGGGCAGTAATAGTATGTTGTACTTTACTCAAGAATAATGAGTTGTCTCTCTTGGCAAGTTGTTATCTCTCCTTGTACAGTACTAGCCAGTCTTAAAGTTGCAATTATAACAGGTTTCACAGAAAGCAATAACAAAGGGAGATTGACTAATCATGTTTCACAGAAATATCCATAGTGGTTTGAAAATTCAACTGAGCTCTGTTGTTGTGGGACGGTAGATGTCTGCATAGTTGTCCGAACAACTTTAATAATTTCACAAATCTGCGCTTGTTATTTATTATACTGTTTGTTATCTGATCATTTTGTAATTTGGGAAGGGAGAATGGGGGGGTGCATATAATAAATTACATTTCACTCACCTCTTTATAAGACATTTGCTTAAAATATGCATCATTTCTCTACTGAATTGAAACCTCCCTCTGGTCAATTTGTTTTGTATTGTTAACTATTTTGAAGAATGGTTGTTTGGGTATGTTTTGCTGTAGGAGACTATTCATTGCCTCATTCTAATGAATGTCCTGCCAATGATTTTCATCACAGAAACATCCACAAGAAGCTCACACCTAGGTACCTGCCATAGGAAGGTGGGAGGGGAAGGGGGTAACACTTATCAACATGAGTGGGAAGGGGTTGGAATAAAAGCTTGAGGTTTTTGGGATTCATTTTATTGAAAATCTTTAAGAAGTGTATATATTTTGTAAAGTATTTGCGCTTTTGTCATTTCATGCTTTGTTCATTTACTGGAGAGAAGAAAATACGGAAATAACAATTTTAGTGTACATCTGAATTCTGTGGCCAGTGAGCATGTGGTCTTGTACGGTCTTGTGACTCGTCATGTCTTGTCTAAATTAAAATAAAACATGGAAAAATTGGAGTGGATTTGTCCTTTTATTTTCCTTTGTTGTGGAATCCTAGTGTTGTGTTTATTCTTCATTTTGTTTTTTCGAGATTGAAAAAAAACCCTGAAAATAGGACTTTCATTTCATTTACTGTAGGGAAATAGTTTTACAGTACCATATACTGTAATATATCTCATTATAATACACATAAGCATAAAACAGACTACATGTAGATCAACATATAAATACGCAATATTTTAAATAAAATGTCATTGCTAGCTGCTGCAGGGCATATCATGGTCCTCTCAGCTCCTGAGCAGTCTCTCTACATGAGTGGATGAGAAAGTTCAGTTTTTACCAAAGATAATGCAACGCATCCGATGTGGGAATCAAATCCACCAACCTTACACCAAACAGTCCCTAAGATTATAAATATGATTCACACATAGCATGGCCACACAATGGACCTTATTGTTCATGGAGGATTGAAAGACTATTAAATCAGTAGAACAGTTGTGGAGATTAAGTATCATTTTCATTTTAAAGTTATAGTGCAACAAATAGCAAGGCTGAGATTCAAGCCGAGGACAAAACCCCATGGTTGAATTTTGGTGAAGGCTGTAACAATTTAACTTTTATTCACTTCAGTTTTCCTTCAAATTCTTCAAATATCTCATCCATGTTCTGTGATGTTCCTTTCTTTAAAGAAAACGAAATCATCAATTACTTCACAGGAAAAGACCGATGTCAAATATCCCAGCTCTGTTAAACTTGACCACTTGACTAGAATCAATCCCAAGCACTTATGTGCAGACATTGCCACTCTTATTATGACACAGCAGGCCATATCCTTTATGAATGTCCAAACCTGCTGGAGGAAAGGTAAATTCTGCTGCACAAGCAACGAATCATCCAAGACACCCTATCTGGGCTACTGCACCCAGGGAAGAAAACTTCCAAATATCTAAGACTGGCTTTGGCGCATCATTTTCGTTTAAGCATGAAGATACAGACATTTAAGATGTCAATGTAATTTCTGCTCTTCACACACATCGTTTAGTTATGTGCCAGATGGACAACTTACAGGTCATACCTCAAGTTAGTGTAAACTTAGTTCCCACTCCTACACATCCTCTTATCGCCACTCAATCACTCCACTCTTTTGGAAACGAATGATGTTTTTTAACAAAAACCAAAAAAAAAAAAGGGGGGAGTGGGGAGGAGGGAGTGCCAGCGCAAAATCGAAGCCCGAAACTGCGACTGTCTGCGACCTCTAACGGGAAACAAATCAGTTTAACCTCATCCATTAGCAGTTAATAGAGTAAATTCCCTTCCTTCTTCTTGTTATAAAGAGAGTAAGAAAATAGTATTTTTTGTAGAGCTCTCCAAAGTTGAGGTAAGATTTTACTCAACACTCCAAACATTGTGAATCAGAGTGGTTTCAGGTTCCCCATAATGAATGAGGTAGATTAATTTCAGCCGCTACATTGCGCTGATCTAGACCATTTCTCTCATTTCTTGCCAGATGCAGTAATCCATCTGATATTTCTGCTTATGACAAATATCTAGATCTAGATTTTCATAGGTGTGGCAATCTTCATAACTTTTCCTAGACTAGTCTAGTCAAAGTTGCCATAGCCATAGGGCATAGGCCTACTCACTACTTTCTATTTAGCTGTTTAACCTGTGTCTGCGCGCGACCGGTGTCTGAGCGCCTCCAATTATAATCCATGATTTTCAATATTTTCCGCTGTTCTGGAAAGAAAATTCTCTCATTTTCCATAAAGGCATTTATCTTGATTCCATCTTTGAAATACAGATGCTGGGAGACACTTGACTTTTGAAAGCTTAGACTTAGTCTTAGTCTATGTTATAGATACGCAGACATGGGAAGTAGCATACTATAAATGTTACTGTATGAGGACTTGAGATGCTGGTCTTTTGCCTGTTTATCATTCATCGGTTAGATTGCGTCTGCCATCAGACACTCTTCAATGTTGTTATTATTATTATGTGTACTCTTGCACTCTAAAATATGGTTGCAGTATCTGGGGCCTCATTACAGAAAATATACAAATAATGACATTAGTCTAGACTAGTTTTTGGCAATCTGGGGTCATACGTATGACTGACTAAAAGATGTTTTTCTTTAAACTTATCTTCTGCGAAGGTTTAAAAAAAAAAACCATTACACATTGCAAACTGGCTTGTGAATTTATCTGCCCTGATTCACATGACCCCTCTCTTTTGTGAGACTCAAAAAGGTGATAGCAAACTGGATAGATGAAAATTAGATTACTTCCAAAAACTTCTATTATATCCATATACATCAGTTTGGAAAGGTCCACAGGAGGGCCACATGCTTTGTCAAAGATGGTTGTTCAAAGACAAACAGTTTACATGTAATGTTGTGAGCCTTGGACTTGACACAACTTGAGAAGAGAGAGAAAGGCAAAGAACAAAGTGAAAATCTTACACATTGGTAGGAATGACACTACTTGCATCCCCATTAACCATCTAATTACAAAGACATGAAAAAGTAAAGTATGTACACAACAAAATCCCAAGCTCAAGAATGATTGCGGACTTATTCTCTTTTTATTCAGATATTTTCATCCAATGTTTTAACCTTAAAAGGAGTGACACTGCATCATCTGGTACAGTCAAGGAATCAAGAAAAGTAAAACTACTTCATTTTATTTCAGAGTGTCTTTTTAGCTCTTCATAACTCCGCACCAAGACAGAAAGTCCATAAAAACCTTCAAAGAATCTTGCATATAAAGGTATTTAAGAGTTGTAGATGAAGACTAGTATAAAAAATATGCAGTGTTATGGCTGTTGACAATTAACTCCAAATAATCATAGGAGGGGTAAAAATTCATCATTCAGTACTTCGGTGTGGTAGTTTTGCAGAAACTAAAGTACCTATAACAATAAGTTGTGCACCATGATATCTGCATTCGAACCTGTTGGAGAGGGTTGTGCTTCCCTTCAAATAATAGTATTTTTGTTAGACATGTAATCTTAAGTATACAGCAGCCACGGAGCTTGGCATCTAGGAAAACAGTGGCATTTTGCATTTAATGAAGATGGCTTAGAAATAGCATAGTGATTAGAGCAAAATCACTTCCTGTTTGCATTTTGGTATATTTAATGGGTCGTGCGGCTTTATGAATAGTTTTCATAAATTTAAGACCTGCAAGTTTGAGATTGTGGGTTCAGTTTGCAGGCTGGTGATTTATATTGCGATAGTAGTGTCCTGGAGAAAAATACTTTAACTCCTATTTCCCACTGAATGAAACCCTGACTTTTCAGCTAGGGGAATCCAGGGTGCTGCTCTGTGGCAACTAACAGTGACTTTATCATGGATTTGTTTTGTGATATTGTAGTAGTTTAAATGCACAGAGCATAAATAGAGATAGATCATGTATGTATCATTATGAATGAAATGTATAGCATTGTATGACCCTGTGAAACATGTTCCCGTTAAGGCAAATAAAGGTAGAAATTACCCTCATCTTTTTTTTTTTTTAATAGAGTATATAATGAAAACATCCAGACATATTTACTTTGTTAATAGTTGCTTTTTTCCCCCCTTTATTCTAGGTTTCTTGGTCTACATGAGCCTATTTATTACTGGTGTATAAAAGTTCTGCATCAGAATTATGTGATCTACCTCTGTGGAGAGTGCAAGTGAACCGTACCTGTTATTATCTGGAAGGAACCATTTTCTGAATAAATAAAAACTTGAATTTCTCTCTTGTAACTTCTTTGATGCTGAATTCAATGTACAGAATAATAGACGTAAAATGAAAAGGACTATATAACAAGATTCTACAACTTCATGTAGAAGTCAGGTAGTGATCCTGATTGTTTAATTTTATTATTAGACAGAATTTTGAGATCATGACTGATAAAATTACATCACAAAGGTTAGTTCCTCATCACACTGGAACTTCAGGCAGTGGAGTAAAGTCTGAAAATAATGGTTGTTTTGTGATAAAAACAGAGAAAGTGGAATGGGAAGTTAGTCTAGATAACTTTGTGGTGGTGGATAATGGTGACTTCACTGATGAGGATGTGATGGGAGATGGTTTCAGTGGCAGCAGAGTGGGTGCTCCCAGAGCCTTTGCAGAATCCCATGATGAAGGCATTGATGATGCTGGGAATGATGACCCAGAGTGTGAGGATACAAGTATGGGGAGACTGCTAGACACTCATAGTCATGGTGACACCAATGAAAAGGATGGTGTTGTCACAGATGTCATAGCCAGTCCTGTGCTGAATGGGGATCTACCACTTTTTGATGGTGTGACTGCAGAGGAACAGTCGAGGTAAGTAACAGCGTGTCTGTCTACGGTGGAAGTCAGCTAAATTGAAATCCAAGGGACCAGACAAATTGTTTTGGATTATCAGCACTCATTTAATAACTGCACCTTCTTATTAAGTTTAAGTATGCATTTCACATGTACAGATTCACTACTTTTCTGTCATTTCATGTATGAGGTGGACTTCGATATTAAATACAAATAAACCAGAAATATAAGTATATTTTCCTCATGCAACAGCATATCAAGGTTTTGTTGTTTAGGCCTAGTAGTGATGATCAGAAGTATACTGAGCATAGAGTTGCTGTGCATGTAAATCTACCAACAGTGTTATTGGTGTTGAAATTAAAGAGTGTGTTCTGAAAATACACTATGAAGCAATTGAAGAGCTGTAGAAAGACAAAAAAAGAAAGGTTGTGGGGGGAAGATGGGAGGCTTCACTTATAGAAGCAGAGTTGTGATACATCCCAGTTGAACACTGGTTGTCAGAATAAGAAATATGCCCATTAGATAAAACAACAACAAATGTGACACTGGGTGTAGTTATACCACTATTAAGCATTTAATCAAAATAGCAAGTAATGGCATTGCATTTATTCTTCACCGCCTTTGTCTTCACGAAGAGGCACACAGTTTGTAGACTACGTTGTCATATCTACCATTTGGAACATTCTCATTAACAGTTACACAGTTATATTTTGTACAAGTGCTGATTTTTGTCTTCATTGGTGTCAGAACACAGTGAACTGGGGATACAGGCTGGCTAATCCATGGCATGCTTCTCTTGGTTGAGCAAGGCATGACAAAATAATCTGACAGTAGCATTAGCTCGGACAGTAATCAGAACTTACAGATCAGTAAACCTGCTTAATCCTTAGTGTGAGATGTCATTTACTCTCTCATCTGTCACAGCCAGCAAAACATCCCTGTAGTTGCATACCATGAGGAGGTCGAGGCACCAGCTTGTCAGTCTTCAACCTGTTGTTTAGCCTCAGCTTTGGCATCAGATGGTCTGGACATCACCATGGCAACGACCCCAATTGACATGTCATCCAAGGAGAGGATGAGGCGAGAGAGAGTGAGACAGAGGAAGGTTGTACAAAGACAGAATGCTGCCTTCAGGTAATTCATAAATTCGCAGATACAGTAGAATCTCACAGTGTATTGAATTCTATGTATTCAGTTTCCTTCTTTGTTTGTTGTGAAGCCACTGTCTCTTGCTATATGCTGTGGAACCTCAGTATTAAATACCTGACCTTCAAACTTCTGCTCTTTGTGTGTGTCCACCTACTGATGCTGTGTGTCTACATGTGAGTGAATATGAGTGTGTCTGTATTTACATGCAAGTGCCATTGTGTAAGCTTGAGTGTTTGTGGAGATGTGCATTTGTACTGAGTAAATGTGCTAGTAGCTGTAAAGTGCTTCAAGCTCTCCGGGAGTAAAGCGCTAAATAAATGCACTTTATTATTATTATTATAAGTATGAATTTCACAGGGGCGGATTCATGATTATTCAGTCATATCATTTTTCAAGAGGACCTCAATATTAAGTATGCCTCAACAATAAATATACTCTTTCCATGCATTAAAGGCACTTTTATTTCGAGGTTACTGTAATTTCTATAGTAAAGATACCTCACATACTGGCATAAACTCCAGTTCCAAAGACAGAGGTTCAGCTGTAACATTTTGTTTTCAGTGAACAGATTGTGTAGATCTGGTTGCGTTATTTGTGAAAAATGCAAAAGTGTATTTTAACAAAAATTGGGGGTTACATCCATCAGGGCATTTTTCATGAAAAACACAGTTCTAATTTGCAAGTTTCACTAAAAATGCAGGTTTCACAAATCTTGCACAACATCAGTGAAGAAAGATTTAGGGATGCAACATGAAAATGGGTTATACAGAAAGAATACACAGCAGACCAGCCACACTTTATCAGAGTTAGTATTAAGTCTCCTAGCATCTAGTATATGGTCTGCCCTTTCTTTTACTTCACAGGGAACGAGAGAGATTGAAAGCAAAAGAAAGAATGAAAGCACTGAGAGATGATCCAGTCTATCGCTTTCATGAACGACAGAGAGACAGAGAGAGGAGGAAGAAGGCTAGACTTAACAATCAAGTACAGAGAGCTAGAGAACGAGAGAAGGACAGAGTGAGGAAGGCGCTGACACGCTCAGCGAATTCAGATAGACAGAGAGACAAAGTTCATTTGGAAAGCTTTCAGCTGTTACTGGGAGTAAGTGAAAGTGAGGATGGGGAGGAACAAGATAACGAACTGACTGTGGCATGGGAAACGTCATGATATCAACGGGCTTTAGACATTGATTGAGTAGACTGCCTGAGTGGTTACGGCTCTGAACTGAGGCTCTCAGTTGCTATCATGGTCGTAGTGTAAATGCTTTGGAAAAACTGCTACATTTTTTTAGTCCACCCTTTTGTTGAATAAATACTTCACAGTAGAGAGAAAGAGTCACTGTTTAAACGCCGTGATTAATGCTTAAAAATGGTGGCGACATTGTATGCTCCCTAGCCATGTAGGTATTTAGTGATATGCTCTTCTGGGATAACAATAACAGTGTGAAGTGGGATGATGAGGCATTGTATAGTCTAGAGATCTATAAATATCAGTGTTATTTTACATGAACATATTATATCATCAGTCTTCGCATAGGACCTGCCAGGGTGATAATATGTCACATATAAACATGGCCAGTCCTATAAAAAGATCGATGACTTATACAGTGGGGCACACTTAATATAGACATACTTAGTACGTAAACACGGATACTGAGTACAGTATTTTTGGTCTCAGTTTTTTTTCTCTAAAGGTATGTGTTTGGTAGTACGTATAACATTTTTGGTTGGTTCCAAGGTGAACCATTGTCCATGCTCCACTGTCTATATACTCTGATGAATGTAGCCTGTGCAGCCAGATAAGTGACCAAAAAGGAATGACAATCTACTGCAGCAATTCATTTATGTCAATATAAGGTTAAACCGCCTCCAGGTAAATACCATACATGACGCTTCTTCATTTCACTATATATGTCGACATGCTGTATAAATCTGTAGATGTTGAAAAACTTCTCACCATTACATACTTACAGCCACCCACAAGACCTAACATTGTGGATGACAAAATATGGTGACAACCAGTGAAAACTAGTCATTTTTAGCTGAATTGTGTGATATTTTAAAGAGGTTCATAAAGTTGGTGAAAAGTTAGAGGTATGTTCCACATGAATTTTTTCTGGAAAGAGAAATGAGACCTGCCTGAACAAGGTATGGTTAAGGGGCAGAGGGTTAAAGCTTAATATAATTTTGCTTAGCTTTTTGTACCCTAGACCTTTTCAGACCCAAGACCATTCCGTCAAATGCACCAAACACTGGTGCTTAATCATGTTTTTGCAATAAAAATGGTATTTGAATTTGCCTTATATTTCCTATCCAGCAGTCACTTGAGCATGAGCGTTTCAGCCTGATGCCATGGTATAATAGGTAAAGGTCTTTCAGAATTGAATGCCATCACTGTTCCCAATGTCTGGTCTTTCCAGGAGGTAGTTTGTCCTCAGATCTTTCGGGACTGGACAGTCAAACAAACAGGTGGAGTGTTACTGTTTCATGGGGGATGTGGGCAGAGTGGGCATGCTAGCGCAATCTGCAACGATATGGTTACACTAAGATAGTATAAAATTGGACTTGATGCAACTTATTGCAGCATTGACACACAAAGTGGAAAGTTCAATATTCTTGATACTTGGTATTCCACAGCCTTGTCAAACTGATTTATCCTTTCAGTCTCAAGGCTCCTCTGGTTGTGGAAGTTTATGGTATAGCTTTGTCGCATTATTTGCGAAACACCAGAACACTAATGTAAAATAGTTAATAATACTGAATGCAGTATTTTGACTGTAGTACACACAGTATTAATCATGGCATGTATATCTACCTTCATCTGATTTAATATACGTGGACATTGATTGACAGACCTGTCTCTTCTGTCTATGAAGAGCATTACAATAATCAGTGTCAGTATAGCAGTGAGAATGGAATCATGCTAGACTGATTATCTCTTTTTCCGGGAAGCTGTTCATTCATAGTGTAAACAACCCCTTATTTTTTTATGAATAAATGTACTGTGTGACAAAATGGAGTATGTGTTTGTGGCAAATTAAGCACTTGAAGCATTGATGAGTTTTATTGCATGTCACTTTTTGAGGAAATGTCATTTGTACATATCCCACTGATTTGCTGGGAAATCATGCTTCATCAAGCTATTAAACAGTAAATAAATTGTTTTCTTAACCTTTGTTTAACTTGATAGGTCACCTCTTGTAGTTTGAAAGCAAATATTCACTATTCTTGGCAATATATATATGAAATAAGACTAAGGACTGTGTCAGATATGACACGTGAATGCTACATACATAAACGCCCAAGTGCTGTTTGCACCAAAGTGTTAGGACAAATGTGTACGTCATATGTAGGGAAGTGATCAAGCGCTGCTACTTGCCTGCTAGTTTGTTTGCTGTGTATGCATGCATCTACATGTACTCTTTCAAACTAGTAAAGAAAGAATTTGATTTTTTTGTACCATGTGAATGTCTTAGTGTGACTGCTTGATAATGCTATTGTACAGCACCTTCAAACGTTGTGTTGCTCCCTTAAATACTATATCAAGAGGCACCACATCAGCATCAAAGACAATTGCATTTAGTTTACTATACTCAGTGTTATGATAATTAAGTGTAACTGAGTGTTAGACTTCGGAGAGCTTCATGTCTAGTCTTAACACATTAAGATATGAAGTGGGTGATAGCGGCTGATGCAGTAAAACTCTGAATGGGCAATAGCAGATGAACTAATGAGAGAGTTAACGTAATTGTGATATTATTACTTATTATCATTACATGTATTTTTATGATTACAGTATTTGAAAGATGAGATCAATCTTGTGTTTCATCATTACATTTCATCAAAATTTGACAGTCAGTGTCATCGTTGTGTTGTGATTTTCAACCCTATCACCTTGCTTTCTTTCATTTTGAACGTAAAGAAGAAAAGCATGTTTTAGAATATTGATGCTTTGTGTGCAGTTGAATGAATATCATCATTATGATATGTTGCAAACAATGAAAACTGATGACTTTTCAAAATAAGATATGCCCAGTTTTGTTTTTTTTAATTTGTTTTTTGGTTAAAGTTAAATAACATGGTTCATCCTCATGCATTATTTGAAAACCTCTCCATCATCATCACCATCATCACTGCTTTCATACTATTATCATCATTGTCGTCTTCATCATCATGCACCTATATATGTGAAAATCCAAACCCTCCCTGCACACCCTCTATGCAAGACCATTGCTTGGGGACCCCACTTCATGTACCAACTTTCATCTTCTTTTCTCTTTATCTTGTTTTGCACCACCTTTCTTTAGGGACTGTCATCATCATCATCATCATCATCATTTGAAAAATGGAAAAAAGGGCGTTCTCTACCAGAAAAGCTTTAATAGAAAAAACAATCCAAATTTTTGGAACTATAGTATGTTCCTTCTTCAGAGACACTGCATCATCATCATCATCATTACCGTTACTTTCATACTATGATCATCATTGTCTACATCATCATCACCATCATCATTGCTATCATGCTACTATCATCACTGTCATCATTATCATTTTAAAAAATATAAAAAACCCTCAAAACTATGGCATGAAAACTTTAATAGAACTTTCAAATTTTCAGACGTGTGTCCTTCATCAGGGAAAAAAAAATATGAGTATAGAATGATCCACACGAAGACACATCACGGCATAACACATAGTCTAGGCAGACGAGATCAAATCTAAACAAAATACAAATAAAGGGGCAGAAACTAGAACTGAACTCACAACAAGCGGGACAGCAGGTAAAAAAAATGTATCTTCCTTCCTAAACCCCCATAACTCCTCAAACTGTCATCGTTACCATCATCATCATCAGCAGCAGCAGCATCATTTAAAGCAAAGTTTAAAAAAATGAAAAAGTTCTGTCCATATTAGCGAAGAATTAGGAAATGTACTTTAATATTTAACGTGTACTGATTACAAATATGAGATAAAAAGAATTTAAATTTTCAAATCTAAAAGTAATCCTTTATCAGGTTAAATACAAACTGAAATAACTGAGTAAATGGAGAAGTAAGATAAATGGTGATAAAATCGTGATGATAATCATCGTCATCATCGTCATCATCGTCATCATCATCATCATCATCAATATCGTCATATGCACATGAAAAGTATTTAATTCATGTACCAGTGTAACAATAACATGGAATAATTCTTTACAATACAATTGTAGGGAGTGGGATGTGAGGATAGGGGGTCCCTAAAAGAAGGTGAAACAAAACGAGATAACAAGAAAAGACGGGAAGAGCTGATACCATGACATGGGGTCCCCAGGAGATGAATTTGCAGGAAGGAGGTGAGGAGGAGGGGCAGACAAGAGACGAGAAGCTGTGAGAGACGAACTACCTCCATCATTATCTCCACCAAGAAAGTTATCTATTTTATCCGAGATTGTTCATTTTTTTGGTTAGTTTGTCAATAAAAACAGGTCTCAGCTAATTAAAAAGGTTGCCATTCAATACGTGTGAAATTGGTAAAAAGGTTGCATAAGTCCTAAAATAGACATCGGTAAATATCTTTTTTTTTTCAGTCGTTTT
>JAWQUT010000445.1:451455-473711 GCA_033807755.1 Ellobium chinense
TCTCTCTCTCTTTCTCTCTCTCTTTCTCTCTCTCTTTCTCTCTCTCTCTTTCTCTCTCTCTTTCTCTCTCTCTCTCTTTCTCTCTCTCTTTCTCTCTCTCTCTTTCTTTCTCTCTTTCTCTCTCTTTCTGTCTCTTTCTCTCTTATCTCTTTTTCTCTCTTTCGCTCTCTCTTTCGCTCTTTTTTCTTTCTCGCTCTCTTTCTTCTCTCGCTTTCTCTTTCTCTCTTTCTCTCTCTCTCTCTCAATTTCTTTTTCGCTTTCTTCCTCCTTACGTCTTTTTTTTTGTTTCGTTCTCGTTCTCCCTCTCTGGCGGTCATTTCAATGATTAGTTTCGCTCTCTGTTACTTAGTCGCTTCAATTCTTCTCATTCCCTAATCTATCGGTTGCTTCAGTGCCTCATTTCACTCTGTTGGTCACTTTAATTTTCGCTCTCGTCCTCTGTCGGTCGCTTCAATAAGTTGCTCTCGTTTTGTTAGTCGCTTCAAAGGCTTTTCGTTCTCCTCTGTTGGGCGCTTCAAAGCTTGGTTTAGTTTTCGCACGATCTTGGTCACGTTTTTTGTGTCGCACTCGCTGTCAGTGGATTGCTTCCATTTTTTTTTTCTTTCGCAGTCTCTCCTCAAATTTCAGGTCTATCCCAGTCACATAGTCTCTGAGTTTAAATGGAACACTTTTTTTTTTTAGATTTTAGTTCTACTCCTTTTTCCTATTTAGTCTCTGCGAATTGGGGTCTGGTTTCTGGCTTCCTTCCGCTGAGGAAAGCGGGTCAGCCATGGAGGCGGGGGTTGTTTGTTGAACAACACTTTATACCCCATGTCCAGGGTAAGGCAAGTCTGTTCCAAGCGAGCTGCAGACTCCAGCAGGCGAGAGAGTTTGTGTCACCGACCATCAACCTGTACTACTCATGAGGGTGTCACTCTGCAGGTTTCCTCACTCCTGTCCCGTGGGGGTCTCTGTCACAGCAGGATGGATCATGCCTAGAAAAATCTCCACCTGGTCTTGTATGTCTGTGTGCGGTAGAGTATTGGCGATACACCTTCATAGGAGAGCGGTTAAACCAGCAGCTAGAAGAGGAAATTGCTTATTTCCTCTTTTTTGNGGGGAGGGGAGGGGTGAGGTGAGGTGAGAGAAGGACCAGCTTTTGATGGAGAAGGCAGAATTTGGGTGGGTGGAAAGTGTTACTGTTTTTTTTTCTTGGGAGGGATGAGAGAGTGAGGATAAGTGCATGAGTACGTAGAAAAACAATCTATTCTTCTAAACGCGGAAGATAAAACTGGGGTCCCAATTTGCTTTTCACTGTTCTTTGATCTTTCGCCACTTGCACAGTGTCCACCTAAACATTAATTCTCAAATTCTGACATGGGTCTCAGACATGGTCTTGTCTCTCAGGTCCTGCATTCCCCAGTTGATCCTCAGCGGGGTCATAACACAAGTCACACAGTAGGCCTACTGGCATGGACAGTTATGGGTTGCTTCTCTTCTCTTCGACTCATCATTGAAGTTGAAGACAAAAGTCCAGTTAAAATACTATGGACTTCATGATAAACTGTGTTTTTGATGTTATACAAGCCATGAGGTGCGCTAAACAATGACAGCACTCGAAAGAACTTCAAAAGTCTGGTGCACAATATATACCAAACATCCGTACTTCGTGCTGCCAGGCGGTGGTTTGGTAACTAGGGTATGAGAAAAGTTGTGCTTTTGTATACAGACATCCAGTGTTCACTCACTGTAACCATATGGATCTAGATATTATGCTGCTGCTGGCAAGAGAATTGCAGTCCCCTATTTCTGGACAGCACAGTAAAGTCAAGTCCGATGACAACAATTTTTTTGGGAACAATTAAGGCGCAGTTAAAGGAACTGGGTTTATCCAGTGACCTCAACACAGAAAGTATGGTTTTCTTATCTGAAATGTGATTGAGAAGCTGCCAATAAATTTGGCTGTTCTTTCAGCATTATCCATGAGGCTCATCTTATTCCCAGTTCATCAGGCTTATTTCCCTAAGAAGTCATTAGAAAAACAGATCTACTGTATATATCAGATTCACTGGGAAGACTTTATCAATCCTATTAGTAAAGATCTGCTTAAAGTAAGGGGTGAGCAGACTCCTTTCCTAACTGCTTTTCTAACCACTTCCATCAAGATGCCTGTGGTCAACACTGCATCTCACATAAACATGCGAGACCAAATGGAGATTGTTCTGGGCGTGGTTCAGACCTGTCGTGACCAAGACCTCCATGCGGTCGGGGGTGGGGGAAATGCTGGCAGGGTACCACCCATAAGGGTAGTATAGCTTGATGATTGGATCACATCTTTCTCTCGTCTCCTGGAGGACTGACGCTTGTGAAGGACGGATGCGCTGGAACTCTGGTCACGGGTTGCGGGTGGCGGGATACATACAGCTCTTTAATCCTAGGTCAGCCTGCTTGATTCACTGTCTGTTAGTCTGTGTCTCACGCTTGTGTATTATATAATTTATTTCGTCCGGTCTTTTAGGTACCGAAACTCATTATTTGGTTGGTGAGCTTCGTAGCTGTCGCCTCTAGGCTCTATTCTCCCTCACTTTTGGGCCGTTCCATGGATTTGTCTAGCCAGTTCCGCGGAAACTATCGGCGTATTGCTGATTTCTGGTCATCTTTCATCAGTTGTCAGTTACATGATTTTATTAACCATTTGTTCTATACTGATAGTAGCTGCTCATCGGATAACTGATCTGTAAACGATCCTTGGAACTGCCCTTTGACTCCTTTCTCTTCCACTCCTCTCCAACTCTTGTCTCCCTTTCCAGCCTTTTGACTCAATCTCTCTCCTTTTCTTATCCACATCCCCCCCCCCCCCCCCCCCCCNNNNCCCCCCCACTCTTGATTCTGCTTCTGTGCACTGTTTTTGGCTTCCTTTCTTTCCCTGCCTTTTTTCCCTTTTCAGGGGGAGGAGGGGAGAGGATTGGGAAGGGGAGATTGCAATTTCAGTACCCCCAACCCCCCCCCCCCCCCCNNACAAAAAAAAAAACAACCCACAAAACAAAACCAAGCAAACAAACTTAGGTTAAGTTTTCACCTATTTTTCTTGACTAGTGTTGTTGAAAATTGCTCATGATTAACTTTGCTTTCTCGGGAAATGGAAGAGAAGTCACTAAAGTATTTCACAATTAATTCTAGTAAACTGAACAGAAATCAAACACGGAAATTTAGACATCACACTTTTTCTATTTGCCTATGTGTGAATTTTTTACCACTTTGCACTGTACTGTAAGTTAAATTCATTAACAATTCTCGTTAAATGTGCTCAGCTGAGTGAACACCAAACGTTATGAACAGTTCTCACAATAGTTCTATCTATAAAACTTTTTTTTTTTTGGTTACGGACTGTCATTTCCAAGTCACCCTTTAGATGATATACTACACATACTTAGTTTCATTTACATGGGGATTTTTCAAAATAGCTAAACGGTAGACAAATGTCATTGCCTCTACGTCGATGTGACCCTTGCATTTATCCCATTTTCGTGAAATGTAAAGGCAAGCTCCGTGTCTTACATGCATATTGTTATGCAATATGTTATGGATTTTTCACCTTTTTTTTAGTCTTCCTTTTACATGGTGAAGTCCAGAGATGTAATATGCCATGGCATGGTGTTGAGGAATAGTTGGATTCATCATACTGAACATTCTGGAGCTTCATCCAAATTGGGTTAAGTATAATTTACTTTTTTTGCGGACGTTTAAATCTTCTTGAAGGCTGTGGCATACCAAAACAATGGTCTTTCGCATCGGAAGGCCCACATTTGTGATAGAAAAAGGCATTTTATAAGATTGGTGTTTAATTTATAAATGATAAATAGAAAAAGAAAAATCGACTGCCTGACGGGAACTAAAGCAATGTAAGACAGCGTAGAGACCCGTCAAAGGTTAAATTAAATTTAACTAAAATTTTTTATTAACAAGTAAAGACCAGACAAGAAATTTTAAAACGCCCAAAATTTATAAATGATACTAAAATACCCTTATTTCAGCTTGTTTTTTTCTTTCACTATTTTTTTTTTTTCAAAATTTAACCTAGACTAGACCTATAAAATATGAGACGACCAAGCAATGATCTTTTGCATCGGAAGGCGCACAATTCTGATGGAAAAGCTCATTTCATGGTGGCTGTGTTTCAGAGGTACACTAATATATTAAGCGCCTTCAGGTTTGCGTTTTGGGGTGGTTTTCTTTTGCAAGGAGCAAATGTAAGACTAACTTCTCAGGCGACAAGTTCTGCTGCTTTTCTGTAACTTTTTGTTTCAGATCTTTGTTGACGTGTTGAAAACGGTATCATAAGCCTTGCAGTGTTGGACAGAACGGCAATCAGTTTAAAGACCTTCAGAATACACGAGTAGTCGAGATGCAACCAGAATAGGGTAAGGCTTTCATTCTCAAGTTATCTAGTGATATGGCAGAGTAATTTGGTTTGATTTAGATCAGGAAGGCTCTTAACCTCCACGTTGAAACTGCATCAGCAATTATTGTAACTTCAAATAGCATGGGCGGCTATTAGAACTCTGGATGGCCACATCCTCAAAGAGAAAAATCGTGTTTTGGGTGTAACAGCAAAACCAGAGATAAATTATCACACACACTGGTCTGAAGAGTATTATCTTATAGACTCGTACATAACATTTTAAGCTAAATGAATTTAGCCCAAATAAATGTTGGTAATTTTAAGGCATGTTTCTTGAACAATACTGTGCACTTCAACTGCCAATCACAAACATCACGGCCACCACGCTTGCATATGATAATGGTAAAACGTAAGGATAAGCGCTATGTCTTATGTGCATGTTTTTATGCTGTATGTTAAGAACTTTTCAGTTTTTTGTTGTTTTTTTTTTGCTCCAGTGTTGAATTTCCTTGTCAGTGGTGAATTCCAAGGTTGTGACATGGCTTGGGAAGGAGGAAAAAATGGATCCACCATACAGGACTGAACCACTCTGCAGCCTCATCCAAACTGGGTTAAGTATTATTTACTTTGTTCCTGGTGTTGTAATCTTTATGAAAATTTTGAGACATGCCAAGAAATGTTACTTTGCATCAGAAGGCGCACAATTCTGGTGGAAACATGCATCTCATACAGTATACAATTGGTGTTAGGTACACAAATGATACTAAAATGCCATTGAATCTTTCTTTCAGCATTTTTTTTTTCGTTGAAGACAAATGCTAAGAAAAATTAGACCACCAGGTAATGGTCTTTTGCACTTGAAGGCGCACAGTTCTAACGGGAAGATTCATTTCAGAGTAACTCTTTTTTACAAGGACACTGGGTCTACATCAATGAATAAGAGCCATTAGGTTTGCGTTTCTACTATTTTTGCAAGGAGTAATTAATATACAAACGTAACCCAACTTCTTAGGCGACTAGTTCTGCTGCTTTGTAACTCTGTTTCAGATCTTTCCTTACGGTACTTCAAGACTGCAAAATAGGATTTGCAGTGTTGGACAGGGAGACATTCAATGAATGCAACAACAGTGAAAGGACGCCCAGAATAGGGTAAGACTTTTATTCTAAAGTTGTCTAGTCATTTACCTGGCACACTGATAATCTTGATTTTACTTACATCAGGCCTAACCCCCACGTTGAAACAGAATCCTAGCTTGCACCTTCAAAGAACACATGGGGTTATTAAGAGATAACTTTGGAAAGCCACAGCCTTTGACAAAGCTAATTCGGGTCTAACAGCAAAACCAGTCAATCGTGATTAAACTTGTTTTCACACAAACCGGTCAGAAGTGACATTTCAAGCGAAACAAGTTAACCCCAAATAAGGTTTTTAATTTTAATGCAAGTTTTTTTGGGTTTTTAAGAACAGTATTGTGCATTTCAGCTGCCAATCACCATGGCCACCATGTATAACGAGATGCTTGCATAAACAGTATTCCTTAATGGTAAAAATAATGTAAGTATAAGCGCTATGTCTTATGTGCATGTTTTTACGCTGTATGTTATGGACTTCTCACCGTGGGGTTTTTTTTCAGTGTTAAAACTTCCTTGCCTGTGGTGAATTCCACGGTTGTGACGTGTCTTGGGAAGGAGGTAGAAATGGATCCACTATACAGCACTGAACCACTCTGCAGCTTCATCCAAACTGGGTTAAGTATTATTTACTTTGATGCTGTAATCTACATGAAAACTTGAAAACTTGAGACATAGCAAGAAATGGTCTTTTGCATCAGAAGGCGCACAATTCTGATGGAAAAGTGCATTTCATAAGATGTGTGCTCGGTACAGAAAGGATACTAAAATGTTATCGATTCCATATTTCAGCTCGCTTTTTTGTTGAGATTTATATGAAATAGTCTACCAGCCAATGATCTTTTGCATCGGAAGGCGCACAATTCTGATGGGAAAGTTCATTTCATGGAGGCTGTTTTACAAGTTTGTTTTTTTTCAATTCAAGGAGCACCTGTAAAAATCTTAAGTAAATTCTCAGGCGACTAGTTCAGCTACCTTTTTTTTTTTAACCCATTTGTTTCAGATCTCTGTGTGCGGTTCTTCAGACTTGGATCATAGGTCTTGCAGTGTCGGACAGGGCGCCAATGAATTTCACGAGCTTCAGAATACATCGCCAGTCAAGACGCAACCAGAATAGAGTAAGGCTGTCATTCTCAAGTTATCTAGTAATTTATATGGCAGAATAATCTGGTTTGACGTAGATCAGGAAGGATCTTAGCTTTCACATGAAACCGCATCCAGACTTATAATTTAAAATAACATATTATGGACTATTAAGAGAGAACTCGAGATAGCCACGGCCTTGGAGCAATCTTTTTCGGGGTTAACAGCAAAACCAAAGAACCGATTATGATTAAATGTTTTGACACAAGCGAGCTCAGAAGTGACATTTAAGCCAAACAAATTTAGCTCCAAAAATGACGTTGGTAACTTTAATGCACGTTTGATGAGAATAGTATTTTGCATATATCGCAAACATGGCCATTATGTCAATGAGGTACTTGCATTTATCCCCTTATGGTTACGCTTAAGGATAAGTACTGTGTCCTATTTGCATATCTTCACGTTGTGTGTTATCGATTGTCCCTTGTCTGTGGTAGATTTCAGGGCTGTCACATGTTATGATGTAGAGGAATAGCTGGATTCATGAGGCTGAACAACTCTGCAGACTCATCCAAACGGGTTAAGTATTATTTCCTTTGTTCCTGATGTTTCTTCTCCGAAGCTGAGAAGAAATAGTCTTTTGCATCGGAGGGCGCATACATGTGATGGAAAAGTGCATTTTATAAGATTGGTGTTCAGTAAGCCTATATGAAGGATTCTAAAATGCTATTGATTCCATAATTATGTCAGCTTGTTTCATTTTTTTTTTTTTGGTAAAGATTGGATGCTATGAAATGAGACTACCAAGCAATGATCTTTTGCATCAGAAGGCGCACAATTCTGGTGGAAAAGAGCAGGGTGACTCTTTTTGTTTCATAGGTAAACGGGATCTACACTAGTGAATATTTGCCTTCAGGTTTGCATTTTTTTTTTTTTTGCAAGGAGTAACTTTAATGTAAAAAATCTAACTTCAGCTTCTCAGGCGACAGGTTCTGCTGGATTTCTGTAACTTTTTGTTTCAGATTTTTGTTGACGTAGTTGAAAACTGTATCAAAGGCCTTGCAGTGCTGGACAGGTAGGCTCTCAATGCTCAAGAATAGGGTAAAGCTTTTATTCTAAAGTTATCTATTCTTTATTTTGAAGAGACTCCGCCTTCACATTAACGTACAGTTGGGCTTGTAACTTCAAATAGCATGTTCGACTATTAGGAGACAAATTCATGATAGACTAGTCACGATTTAGAGAGAAATCTCATCGAGTCTAACAGCAAAACAAGACAATAGTAATTTAAATTTTCACACAAAGGGATTTGAAGATTCATCTGATTATGTATGGCTCAAACAGTGACATAGCTACAATAAATCAAATGAGTTTGTAATGTAAGTTTCTTGAGAACAATATTAACTGCTAATCGCAAACATCAAAGCTGCTAGGCAGTGAGATGTTTGCATTCATCCTTTAAGTAACATTAATTTAGTAACGGTAAGCGCACTATCTTACGTGCATATGCACAGTATGTTATGAATGTCTCTCCTTTGTTTAGTTATAAATTTCCATGTCTATGGTGAATTCCAGGGATGTGACATGTCAAGGTGTAGAGGAATAACTGGATCCACCATAATGAACCACTCTGCAGTTCATCCAAACTAGGTTAAGTATTTACTTTGTTTCTGTTGTTGTAATTTTTCATGAAATCCTGAGACAAATCGTTTCTTGCATCGGAAGGCGCACAATTCTGATACGCAAGTGCATTTCATACGATGAGTGTTGAGAGTCCCAAAGGATACTAAGATGAGATCGATTTTTTTTCCGCTCGTCTTTTAATGTTCTTTTAATGTTCTTTTTTGTTTTGTTGTAATCTATATAAAACAGACTACTAAGAAATGGTCTTTTGCATCGGAAGGCGCACAATTCTGATGGAAATGCTCATTTCATGGGTTGCTCTGTTTTACAAGTAAAGGTCTACACAAATGATTATGCGCCATCAGATTAGCTTTTCTACTAGTTTTTGCATGGAGTAAATGTACGAATCTTACGCTTTTTTCTTAATCTTTTGTTTCAGATCTTTGCTTACGGTATTTAAAGATTGCATCATTGGGTTTGCAGTGTTGGACCTAAGGCAATCAGTTTGAAGATTTCATAATGCACAGAAATCGAGGGGCAACGAGAAAGAGGGTTAGGCTTTCACTCTTAAGTTACCTAGTAATTTACATGGCAGAAAGAATAATTTTGGTTCAGTTAGATCAGGCAAGATTCTAGTCTCCACGTTGAAACTGCATTGGGGCCTGCAACTTCAAATGGCATGGGTTGCAAAGTTACTGCCGTGAACATCCACGGGCTCGAAGAAATCTCGTGAGGTCTAACAACAAAACCAGAGAGACAATCCTGATGAAGTTGTGATCACACAAATGATTCAGAGGCTATTTATTGATATTCATGGGCTCAGAAATTATATTGCAAGCTAAACAGTAAGCTCGGATTAATAAAGTTGGTACTTAAAATGCTGTATTTGTAGACCAATATTGTGCAGTTTTAGTTACTCGCACCTGTTTCATGTATGAACCTCATTTCATGTTATTTTTCCTCAGCTCATAAGATGAGGCTCATTGACAAATATGGTTTCAGGAAACTACGCACCTGCTCGCGGAATTCTTTCACTTATTCTGCAGTCTTAGAAATATTTCGGTAAGCTTTTATATTTTGGCATTTGAATTCTAAATGAAATGCACGAAATTCTTAAAATTATTTCAAAGTTGAATATCTTTTAAAAAATTGCAGAGCTTTTTGTATTTCACTAAACCAGTGTGATTATTAATTTCTGAGAAAGACGGCTGTCTTTTTGGGAAATAGTTTCACAGGGGGGTTCTTGAATTGTTTGCCGTTCTGAGGTGCAGTTTGAAGGCCAAGCCTCTTTCTATAATTCATCAAATTTTGTTTATTTGGCTGTGGGACAAATACAGTTAGCTTGCCCCTTAAATTAACAACATAAGATTTCACAGTCAAAAGTAAGACTCATTGTGCATCTTTCCTTAAATGTTAATTCAGTTCTTTAAATCTACATTGGTCTGCGGCATAACAGTTTACCAGTGTTACAACTTACTAAATACTCAGTATGAAGAATAACATACTGTTTCCCATGTCAACATTAACTTGGTCTATGTTCTTTATTTACAGCTTGCTCTTCCCACCCCAAGCCTGAACCCCACACATTTTTCTGATGTCGGTACCAACTTATTCCAGGACTGTAGTGAAAGGATTCCATTTACAGTGGGAAATGCAACTCCACCTAACTGGAACGGGTAAAGTGACTTGCATTCTTATCAGTTCACTGGTATTTTTTTCTGCCAATAAATTTGTAACATTGAGAAATTTTCTATTTTCCATCAGAAGGTGCACAGTTCTGGTGGACAATGCATTTTAAAGTGTATGGACACTTCTCCAGGCCAGATAATGTTAAAAAGTATCCTAGATATTGATCAAGAATGCCATTATAATTACACCATTCTTTCTCGATGCTTTGATATTTGATTTGCATTTTGAGGACGAAGAGCTTGTATTTCTAAATTTTTCTTTACATTTGTTGCAGTTCTGAGCTTCAAGGGTGCATGAAACAGTTGCTGTCGACTACTCTAATTGGTACGGTCGTCATGAAGAATTGAGAGTACACATCCCTTTTATAACGCTTTGCGTATACACATAAGAACTGTAGATTGCAGTCTGCCCATAATTTATTAATGCATTTCGTATCAATTTGAATTCAGTGCAGTTCTCAAATTTGTTCTGCAGTTGGCTGTAATGACAAGTCTAGTATTTTTCAGTTCCATGAGCCGTTGCATAAAATGCAACACTTCATTCAAATTTCTATTTAAAACTGGGATACTTTTGCATTTTAGAAAGAAATGAATGTGAGAAACCTTCAGCAGTGTGCTTTCAAATTAATACAATTTTTCTTTCATTCATTTCCTTTACGGTGCTGACACGGTGCAGGGAAAACACCTTCGTCTGCATATTTACTTGCATTTCTGAACATACTAATATGCTCTTTACATCAGAAGGCGCACAATTCTGATGAAAAGTACATTTTAAAATGGCTTCAAATGAAAGAGTTAAGTGCTGTTACTTTTTTTTTTTAAATTTGCCCTTCCACTTTTATGAATTTGTTTCAGTTCAAGATGAATAGCTAAATTTGTTAATGGAAAATCGTCTTTTCAGTTGTAAATTTAGTCTCTTATTATTCTTTCAAAAACAACTTCTTTGAAGTTTCAGAGTTGAAAGGGACAAGACACCCCACCGGGCTTTACATGTGGTTGTGAGATATCCAGAAAAGAATAAACTGATCTAGGCAGCATGCCTAAAGGTTGCAGGAGCCAAATTGTAAAAGCTTCTTTGAGACATTTAATAAACATTTCTTCTCTAACCACAGGAATTTTCCGAGATGGCCAAGACTAGTCTGCAGGTCTGGTGCCATCACTGTGCTCAAATTATATACTGTTTACGGTGGGGATCCTTCGGTTAGATTTTTCACAATTTTAAATTGCATGAAAAGGGGTTAAAAATTTGGCCTTCTTTTGCAGATCACAGGTCCGCACAAATGAAATCCGCTGAAGCCATTGGGAAACACTGCCTGCAACAATTATTTTTTTTACAATTTCAAAACTGAATTTCACCACTTTTGCGGTGTGGTTTCATGTTATATGATTATTTCTACACAATCTGTCCAAAGAATAGTCCAATTTTATTTGACCAATTAGGCTCCTGCAACCTAAAAGGCAAGACGGGAAGGTACATTAATTCATGTTTTTATCAACTCTACAATTCACTTTCAGCTATTATAGCCAGTCTTCATACTTTGCTCTGATAAATAAAAACAGTATGTTATTAATACAAGCTATGCCAGTATGAAAGTATCGTGTGGAGGGGGGCAAGAATAAGGTCGTGTATTTCCAAACATATTTTAGTATAATATATTTAATGTACACTTCTACATGTATTCTTGTATCAACGGTGTGAGACAAGTTTCCTAATGCGGATAAAAATCTTGCCTCACCGTTGCCACTAAGAGATGTCCTTACCTATGGAAATTGCATAATGCTGTTAAAAGTCAGTGTTAGTCAATAACATTGTAATGCTATAGTATACAAGAACGTACGTGGTAAGAAAAGACATAGCCTACTTTGGAAGCGCTGTCTGATAGTTTTGCCTATAACTTTCAGGTTTTACTGATGGACACCTGACATCTTCATGAAGTTTTAAACGTGATTGGAATTGCAGTTTCCATTTTGTGTAGACTTGTCCTGGCATTTCCTTCAGTTCTGGTGTTGAAGTGTTGCAAGGAAATCGTGTGGTCAAAACGGTGAAGAACGTAGTACGTGCTCCTCGGTCACAGGTTTTCCCCAATACTTTTAGGTACTGTAAACTCGCATGAATATCTGGACATACTAAACTGCTCTTTACATCAGAAGGCGCACAATTGTGATGAAAAGTGCATTTTAACATGGCGTTAATGATGAACGTTAAATGCTGTTAATTGTATTGCTTTTTTTCTTTGTTTCATTACTCTTCCATTTTTACCGATAAAGAATAACGTTTCAGGTCAATATGAAGAGCTTAATTTGTAAATGGAAAATTATTCAGTCTTTTCAATTGTATATTTAAATTTTCTTTCAAATTCTCATTAAACGATGTCTTAATAGCTCTTCAACAATTTCAGAGTTGCTGAGATGCGTACAGGACAAAAGGATGCTATCGCTTGGCTTTACACGTGACTGTGACTGCGACTGCGACTGCGAGATGTCAAGACAAGAGCAAACTTATCTCAGCAGCATAGCTATAAGGGCTACAATAATAGGTACATAAATTGGTTTTATCATCTGTCATTCGACTTTCCAGCAACAGTAGCAAGTCTTGACACTGTTTCAAAATTTTGGTATCAATTTTTGGTATAACCTATAATTTCAGAGTTGCTGAGATGCTTAACAGGACAACAGGACACTACACATGGCTTTACGGGTTCCCGAAAGATGTCACGAGAAGAGCAACTGATCTGGACACATACCTAAAGATGGACCGGGTATAGAAATTTGTTTTTTATCATCTCTGCCATTCGACTTTCCAGCCAGACTAGCCAGTCTTGATAATTTGTTCCAAAATCAATACACATCTTTAATACACGTTGTGTAGGTCTGAATGTATTATTTGGGGGCTGGAGTAGTTTTATATAAAATTTGCAAATGTAATACATTGATATAATTCGTATGATACACGAGATGAATAATCTTTATTTTTTCCATCAAAGTGCCCATTCCCTTGGGAATTCCATAGTTTTGCTGGAAGGACCTGGTGGATCAATAATAAAATTATATATGCTATGATGTAGGAAGACGGAAGTGGTAGAGAAGAAATAGGCTACTTTGAGAAGGCTGTATAATAGCTTTGGCTGTATTATTGCTTTGCTATCATTTCAGACTTTACTGGTGGAGGCACCCAGAAGTCCTGAATATCTTCATATCGGAGATGAGATAAATATTCGGGTAAGTATTTACACACGTTTAAAAATTCATGACATGGATTTTTCATTTCGTTAACCTTGGGGATGGGCATCTTTTTACATCTGAAAAGTCAATATTGAACAGATCATGAAATTTGAGAAACCTTCGGCATTGCTGGTCTACTCCTTGCAGAATTCTGGTCCCCTTGTTCAATATACCTCACTGTCTCAAATTTCGTAATCGGTCCTCTGAAATGTGATTTCGCAAACTTCCATAGTTTTGCAACTGGATTATATCAGATTTTGCTATGGATTTCTAGCAGGAGATGGCTAATGTTAAATCCAAGCCAGGGTTAAATTGACAATCCAGAAGTAACTTGTGTTAAATTGTGCCATTAACCACATGAAAAACTCATTCTCGATTTTTCAGTGGCTTAAGGTACATTCATGCGACCTCAAATATGACAATAATTCTGTTTGCAGGACACCATCACAGAGGACTGAGATTGGAGTTTCTGAACAGCAATCACAAGTCACTTCATTTCTGGAACTCAGGGAAGTATATTATTATTCACTTTTTTTTTTCCAAAGTTATGAAATGAAAAGTAATGGTTCTCTGCATCAGAAGGTGTGCCATTCTGATGGAAAGAGCATTTTAGTTCTAGTAAATGTTCCTTCAAATAATAGAAAAAAAACAAACTGTATAACAAGAGGCGCTGATAAAGAATAGGATAATGCTTTTTTTTTGTTGTTGTTGTTTTGGCAAAAAGAGGTTAAGAGTGGGATAGTGCTCCTTCTTGCTAATGAGTCTTGACATCGCACTCTTTCTGAAGATATGCTGGGTAATGAGTAAAATGGGTCATTTGTTTGTTGCTAAAAAGAGGATGCCGCAACTCTTAAGGGGGACGGGAGGGGAGGGATTTCTAAGCTCTTTTTAATTGCTAAGCTTAGAAAACTCATGCTTCGAATTAGAGGATCGGAATTTTTTGACATGCCATTGATGAATGAAATATGACTTTGGCCGGAGAAAGCAAATGATACTCTACCCTTTTTCATAATAGAGAGCAAGTATCTTATCCTTTAAATTTCCATTCAGTACTATGTAATTTCAAATAAAAATTTATACTTAATTCCCAACAGCCTAACTGTTATGTTTCCTTGGCAGTTATCAGTTCAAGTTTAAGTTCTTTATCAGTCATACGCCAAACACTTTGTTTCATACTTACACAGTGATAATCATTACAGAGTAACTTCTCTAAGAATACACAATAAGTACATTAGCCAAGAATCAATATGCAGTGCAATTTATGCGTGTCTCTCAGGGACAATGGTGAAATAAAATACGGATTTTGACATTTTACTAGTTACTATAAATGCTGCACACTGAGAAATGTTTCTTTACATCAGAAGGTGTGTGATTCTGATGGAGACCATTTCTTTGTGTAATCCAAGTAACAAAGAGCAAAAGAACCTATTTACAGCACAATACATCAGACAACATTGTGACATCACAATTCATATGTCAAGGGATATCAATCTGAACCTGGCAGTCTGAAATTTCTTTGCATCAGAGGTGTGCGATTCTGTGCAAAGAGAATTTCAAGAGCCTTTTGTTTTATAGGCCGATACATTTTTTAAAAAAATGCAGCAGTCATCATGTGTTCCATATTACAGGCTTTTAAAAGTTTGACGAAATGGACTGAAATGTTTTTTGTGTAAGCAACTTATAACTTGCACTGCCAACTTGCAAAATTCTTTCTAAAGTGAAGGTGATGTTATTTATTTGTATGTCTTTGTAAATGCTACACATTAAGAATTGTGCCTTAGCATCAGGAGGTGTGCGACTCTGATGAAAAGGGCATTTCAGTATTTCTCTTTATTCAGTGAAACTGGTTTTTGAAATAGCGCAAAAACATGAAGGCTTTGAGATAGACTAGCATTCTGGCATGTCAGTTCATAGTGGATGGAGGGTGGGGAAAGAAACATCCAAGTATTGAATCGAGCTTGGCTTTGGTTTTCATGCTGAAATCTGACACAGATTTCCATAGTTTCAGATTTGTTTATACTGTTCCGCATGGTCCTGAAATGGAAAATGGGTGTGGACACTTCGGTAATGAATAGTTTTGCTACGAAGAGGGGAAAATATGGACACTCTTCACTGCAGCTCCACTGTTAATCTTCCTGTTTCCTCCCGACGGTAAGAGTATGATGGTTATAAATGTTTTTTTTAATATTTATGGTATGTGCAGAATTTGTTTTACATTTAGGGACAGAAAATTATTGTTGAATATGTCAAGCACAAGACTTTTAATGTCATTGTTTTGGCTTATTCTTTTTTCGAGAATGGAATTTTTTATGGCGTCAAGGAATGTTTCAATATGTGATACGAATAGGTACTAAATCCTCAAACTCAAATCTCACTTTGCTGGAAAAGCCCATAGTGATCGAGTGAATGACACCCTTGTCCATAATTATGTCTGTAATATAGTAAAATTCAGGCACCTCATTATAACTCATTTCTGAATTGGACCTCGGGAAGCTGAGTTCATGATTTCACACGGAATTGGACGTGATTTCCTGCTGTGTTTGGTCTGTCTTACACATCTAACCCATTTCTGTGTTCCGTGAATTAAAATAAAAAGCCACAGAATAGCAATTGTAGAACCAATCATACGACGATAATGCTTGGTGCATGTATTTTTAAAGCTGTTGCCATGTTCTGTATTTTTAAGTCAACTTTTATTTTATATAACTTCTCAGCTACATAACTGTAAAGAACGCTCAGAGACCGAAAATAATGCAAGGGCTTAGCATTTATAGTCTTTTCGAATAATAGAATTTTATCCCTTCATGATAGCCTACATAACGCAGCCTGTCTTGTTTCAGATTCTGACTGCGAATACTGCATTCTTCAATCCATGCAAATGAACAGATGGCGTTGTTGGAGCATGCCTAACTACCAAAATGCTACAGTGATTCAGGTGAAGTTTTTGCCAGTATTGTAACTCCAACAAACTATACTCATGCTTAACGGTTTTATTTAACAGATTTGAAGCTGGAATATTCAAAGAAATGTAGATTAGATTTTTCATTTCAGTTTTCAGGGACAGGCGTGTTCCGTTTTCAAGAAATCGCTGAGGATCTCAACATATTCAGTTAAAAACTTAAAGTTGTCACTACACGATAGTCAGAACAATCAATACGAGTTAGACATACGAAAATTATTGATGTGGAGTGGATTTACCTAGTAGGATGCAAAGTTTAAAGTGAGCTGACAGATTTAAACCCAGCACTGTATTTTCATGGTATAAGAATTTCTGGAGAAAACAGCCGCACATACACAAAGCCTTAGGCCAAGCTGATACGTTTCCTTGGCAATTATCAAATTTAAGAAATATATGCGGTGCAAGTTGTGCAGTCTCTTATAAACAATGGTAACATTAAATACTACATTTTGACATTTCACTAATTACTGTAAATGGTGCACGCAGAGAAATGTTATACTAAACTTATTTATACCACATTGCAGCATCTGACAATTATATGGCATTTAAAGGCACATCCTTAGACAATTTTTTTTTGTCTCCCTTAGCTCAGCTCTTCTGACCCTGGCATCTTCTGAAATTTCTTTGCATCAGAAGGTGTGCGATTCTGTGCAAAGTGTATTTCAGGTGCCTTTTTGTTTTACAGGCGAATATATTTTTAAAAACTGTCATAATGTGCTCTTTATTACTTTATTACTTTTAAAAATTCATGACCAAACGGATTGAAGTTTTGTTTAATCTTATCATAATTTGCACTATCACCTTGCACAGTTCTTTCTAAATCTAAATAGGTGAAAGTAATGATATTTATTTGTCCTATTTTTATAAACCCTATACCTTCTGATGCAAAGCGCATTCCAATGTTTCTCATTATTCAATGCAACTAGTTTGAAAAAAAAACACAAACCAAAAATGCAATGAATGCTTTTGGAAAAATATTTATAGCATTCGGGATGGAGAGTGAGGAACAAACGCCAAGTATTGAAACAAGTTAGGCTTTGGTTTTCAAGCTGAAATCTAACACAAATTTCTATATAGTTTCAGATTTTTTGAAACTCTTCCCCATGGACATGAAATGGTATGTGGGAACAGGACACTCCAAGAATGGTAGAATTTTGCTACCAAGAGGAAAATGTGGACACTGTTGAACAATCCTCCCGACGGTAAGAGCCTGTTGGGTTATATTAATATGCAGAATAGTGTTCTAGATTGAAGGAAAGTAAATGTTGCACATGTCAAGTGCAAGACTTCAAATGACACCTTTTTTGCCGATTCTTTTGACTTAGAAAATGGAATTTTCTATGGCGTAAAGGAGTGTCAGTATGTGATACGAATATATACTGAGAAAACTCAAAATCTTACCTAGACTTAGAAATCCCCCAATGATCGATGAAGTGATTCCTTATTAATTACGTTTACAGTGTAGGTATGTTTACAATGTAGGTTTGTTTACAATGTAGGTATGTTTAAAGGTAGTGAAGTCCGGCAGTTCAACACCTTATTTCTGAACTGAACCTCAGGAAGCTGCGTTCGTGATTAACTATGAAATTGGGCGTGCTTTCCAACAAATTTATCTGTTTAATGACATAATAAAACAGAATAGCAATGTAGAACCAATTATAGGATGACAATGTTTGGTGTATGTATTTTTAAACCTGGTGCCATGTTCTGTATTTCTCAATAGATTTTTATGTAACTTTTCAGCTACATAACTTTTAAGAAGGCTCAAAGACTAAAAATATTGCGAGGGCATAGCATTTATGGTCTTTTCAAATAATCAAATTTTCCCTCTTCATGATAGCATGCAGCCTGTCTTTCTTGTTCCAGATACTGACCGTGAATATTGGAATCTTAAATCCATGCAAATCAACAGATCGTGCTGATGGAGAATGGCTTAACTACCAAATGCTATAGCGATTTCAGGTGAGGCTTTTACCAGTATTGTTAATCCAGTAAACTATACTCATACTTAGCGGTTTTATTTAACTGATTTGAAGCTGGAATATCGAAGAAATGCAGATTTTTCATTTGTTTTTCAGTGACAGGCGTATTCTGTATTCCAGAACTCGCTAAATTTCTATTAACTTAATATGGGATAGTCAGTTACGAAACATTTGATATTTGAAAAACGTAAATGTGGAACGGATTTAAATAGTATGTATACTTACAGTGAACTGACACAGATTTAAATTCAGCACTGTAGTTTCATGGTATAATTTGAGGAGAAATTCAGCTGCACACAGAGCTCTAGCTAGGCCACCAATCAACTACAGCTTCAGGGAAGCGTTGGAAAAATTACCAGATATAATTCAGGAAAAATTACCAGATATAATTCAGGAGCACTAACTTTTTTAGGGAGGGGAGAGGTGGGATGAACATTATATTGCGCCATGAACGTGATTGGTGGTCAAGAATGAACATCACCATAATAATAGTCGAAGAAGATGCCTTATTCTGTGATCATATACCTTCACAAGAGTTACAGGACATTCTTCAGTTGCAATGCAATTAAATATTCTAAGTATTTTTTTTTGTCCAATTCTGCTTCTCCAGATATGGGAACAGGATAATGAATCGCTGAAGAACAACTTAGTTACAGCGGGAAGAATACCGAAAGACAGACCCTATGGATGAGTCGGGGCAGCAGCTCTACAAGAGATACCCTGAAACATACAATCTGGGATCAGGAAGGCACAGAAGTCCGCATGTCCGCACGGAGAATGTTCTGTATACTAATCCTGCTAACATTCCATCAGTTTGCCGGTCACCTGTCAGTTTTGTCATGAGTGATTTTAACTTCAGTCATATGTCTTTGTTTTGAATGATTAAAGGATGATGAATTCTTGACTAGATATAACATACTGGATCTAGAACCAGATCCGATTGTGTAAAATGTGAATAAAGTATTTGAAATGAAGCATTTGCCATTTTCTCAAACAGTAGGATGAAGTAAAGAAAGTTTTATCTCTTTATTTGAGAAGTAGCAACAAGGCAAACTGAGGGCAAATATACTGCCTCCCCAAAGATAATAACTAACCTTTGTGTGAAGAATAAAGATTAGTGCAAAAACATCTTGTGCATGTAAAGAAAAAATTACCTTGATATGCTCCCTTCACACCAGAAGTGTGTTCGATTCTGATGATGAAAGGGCTTTTCAGTATTTTCAAAATAAGAAATACAAATGGCAAGGGAATAAATTTAGATCTAGTATCCTGTTCTAAAGCTTCCACGAATCAAACCCTCCCAATTGCGATGGTTAATAGACCAGCAAAGCGACTGAAAATATAAAATATATTCAGTCTTTCTGGACCATTGGCAGATTTTAAGGTTCTAATCTAAGAGTTTTTTTTATTTCAAAAGCAGAACAACGTGGACCACTCTTAATAAGATAGCACCCATTTGTATTTTCACTGATGACGGTGGAAAGTTTCAGGTCATTGTGAGCTGTATTTTTTATCCAGTAATTCTTTTTGAATCGTAAAAATAAATTAGAAATGTACTTTCACAAACATGAAACGTTTCTTCACATCAGGAGGTGTGCGATTCTGATGGTAAGTGCGTTTCAAGTATTCTCTTATTTTAAATCTGATCCTATTTCAATGCATATAAATAATCTGCATTGCAGTTCAAAATATGGACGAAGTAAGGTTCATGAGATGTATTAACTGCCAATAAAGATTCTATAAATGTTTGTGATGAATTTTTTCATTAAGTTTTTTAAGAGTGGCATTTATTTTGGTGAACAGTAAGTTTTGCGGCTTATTTCCACTTGTCAAAGCAAAGATTTACTAATAAAAGTAAGCTTTCCATCTTCATCAGTTTGAGGCATTATATTTGAACCACACCCTTCTGCAACAACCATTGATATTATGAGGAGTGACGGTCCCAAGTCCGTTTTAAGTTGGAGGGGAGTATATGCCTTTGTCGTGACAGATGTATTATGTTTAATTTGTGTTAAATTATATGTGGCATGTGTAATGAAAATCACTCCCAGAAATAAAACTTGCTTTATAAAGTAGAAAAAGTAGGTTTCCTTCAGTGATCTGAATGCACGGCGTTTAGTGTGAATGAGTGTAATTATTTTATAAGAGTTGCTGCCAATTGGTATGAATGAACTTCTCGATATTTTCTTAATATAGTCTAACCGAAGAGCATTCTTCAAACTCGCGAAAGTCCTTTCTAATTGTTTTAGAAATGTGAGGAATAAAGTAAAGATTATTATTCTTTGTGAAGTGATTAAAAATACAACTTCTGATGGAAATCTCATTTCAAGCTGAGTTGTATAGTTGTATAGTATGAGATTAGATATAGACTAACACTAACAGACATGATCTCTGAAAACGCAATTCTTAATACATCTAAACTTCTGCAATGTAGTATTTATTACTAATTGATTTTGCCCATTAGCAATTCTCTACCACTTAACAATATCCCTCGTCGTAGCGAAAATTCCACTTATTCGCAACAATGTTCAGACAACAAAAGCAGTATAGACTCGTCATTTCTACACCGATTTCTGTTCATGTAACTCATGACAATAGGCGATAATCTCCAATTAAAAAAAATAAAGCTGTCTTGATCATTCAGCACAAGGACTTCTGGATTACTTCATTAAAAAAATAATCGTTGATAATGCAGAAAATTATGAAAACATAAAACTGCTGCGTGGGTGCGTGCGTGCGTGTGTGTGTGTGTGTGTGCGTGCGTGCCCGCCCCCCCCCTCCACCACCAGCCCATGCTCCGTCTCTGCAGTCACGAGGAGAGGCAGACAAAAGTAAATGTCCAAGGTCTATCATTTACCGGGGTATTTGACCAGACAGACTGATCATTGCTTGTCCCGGGGTCAACCGAGGTCTGTTATCCGTTATAACCTCGTGGGATCATGACTGCTCTAGCAAGAGAATTAGGATTTGGGACTCGCTTAAGGCGTTACCCGAGAGAGGGTACAAAGGAGAAGGAGTGATAGAGACAGAGAGAGAAAGAGAGAGAGAGTGAGTGTGTGTGTGTGTTTGTTTGTTTGTTTGTGTTTGTGTTTGTGGGTGAGTGGGTGGTTGGTTGGTTGGTGGTGGTGATGGTGGTGGTGGTTGTTGCTGTTGTTTGTTTGTTTGTTTCTTTGTTGGTGGTGGTTGTGAATACGCAGTGAAAATGTTTGTAGAGATATAATGCTTACACATTATTGTTCTTTCTTTTCCTTTTCCTCAATCCTTTTTGTTCCTTACCCTGCAGAGAAAAAAAAAAGGTCGTTTCTATAATAACCTTTGCCTTGCTGATATGATAATAACAATAACAATAATTCGCCAATCGTCCAACTTTTTACGGAGTCTAATGCATTCGTCTATGATGCCTTTCGGGCTAGGTATTCTTTCACAGCTGGTGCGTTGCCTGCCTGCCCATTTGTAAAATGGAGTGTTAGTCCTTTAGTTTATAAAACGTTGTTCCACACTGTATCTATGTGTGACGACCATATACCACAAATATCTATGGAAATAACTTTTAATTTCTTGATGCAGACATTTTGTTTTCGATTCATAATAATAACAACAACAAGAAGAGAATCTCCTCATTTGGCAGTAAGCATTGGCAATGATTTCTCAAAATTCCAAGCCGTCATGCATCAGTGATTTAATGAGAGGGTGATTATACAAAAACCTTAACTGAGAAGAAACGGTGCGAAATTCCGTGGCCCGGTTCCACGCCACTGGCTCTGAGAATATTCTTTCACATATATTTTTTCGTCTTTGTTTTTAAGTTTTTCATTTCCGACTCACAATAAAATCCCTTGTCTTGCTAGCAATGATGGGCAGGCATTGAGACGGCGTTTTCGGGTGGCTGACAATTTGACAGGTGTCAAAGTACTTGAATACCTAAGATAAAGTATCGATTCTATATGATATTGCAAAAACCGTGTCCTTAGTCTGAATATAGTCAACTCTGCTTAATCACAACTCCTCTGGAGTATGGACAAAAATTGCGATTAAAAGGAGTTTCGATTATCCAATGACTTTTACATAGAAAAGCTAGCAGTTTGTTACGTGGAAAATGCTGCTATTAAGTGAAGTTGGAATTGGGATTAAGCGGAGTTGACTGCAATTCTTTATTTCAGGCTAAAGACATACAACCACCTCCCCCC